>WBNM01009978.1:0-139236 GCA_013399055.1 Ramphastos sulfuratus | reverse complement strand
GGGGGGGGGGGGGGGAGAAAGACAACAGGGCTTTCTGTCATCCTCTCTCACAAAATATATTGCAATTGAGAAATGGATATAAAGGACACACTGTTCAGATATCGCAATGCATGCATTGTTTTCTGCATAATGCAGTCAGGGTCTCCATGGTAAAAAGAAATTTTTATTTTATTTTTTGTCACCATCAGCAGTTAACCTAAAGTAGGAGCTGCTCCATTTCATTATAGGTTAAATGGCTTACCACAGAAAACTAGCTGAGAAATGTACGTGATTACCACTGCAGTTTTTAACAGGTTTTTAAAACGTGCTTTAAGATTAGTGAAGAAACTACAATGCAGCATATGTTATTGTTCTGGAATCTGTTTTAATAGAAAGCGCTCCTTTTCAGCATTCCCCCTTCAGTGGAGTCACTTAGACACTTCCAGCTGGTGGCAGGGGATACAGCCATAATACAGCTTTCTCTGTCCCAGCTGTCTTTTTCATTACGTTAAATGCATTACGATGGCTGCACTGTTTTATAAACGGTCAGGTACAGAAAGGTATAGGAAGAAATCTGCAACTATGTATTTTTGTAGTGACTGCAAGCTTCTGTGAGATCTCTGAAGCCTGAATGTGTTCCTGGCTCTGGTCACAGATTTCCTTCCAATCACTGGAACATTTGCTGTAAGAGCTGGCTAAAGGTGCCCGAGGAAATCACCTTTTACAAGGGAGCATTGTTGTAAAGGATTTTTAATGCATTATGGCTCACGCAGCATCACAGTTAAAGAAAAACAGGGATTTAGAAATTAATGCTGAAGAAGAAACTGAGAAAAAAAGAAAACACAGGAAAAGATCCCGGGATCGGAAGAAAAAGGTATCTAGATCTGTGCCAAATTCTGACAGGGATTCTTTTGTTTTAATTTTCTTACCTAGCAATCGAAGTATCAAAGCTCGTTCTTGCGTGTAACTTGGTAGCTGTGGGAGTAATTTGTTAACATTGTAAAATAGCATTGATAACCTCAGCTGTGGGATTTGCAAAGCAATTGAATGTTTAATTGGATATTAGTTGATTGCAGTGATGATGCAGAAGGTGTGCTTTCATTTCCTAGATAAATCACTTGTGTTACTATGATATGCAAACTGTCTGTGAGTTGAAAATAGTTTATAACCGTGGTGAGAGGTTAAATGCTGAGTTTTCTTACAGGTTTAAAAGCATGATAGTTTAGACTTACATACATGCACTTAAAAGGGATGTGTGTGGAGACAGATTTATTTTTTTTTCTTTGTGTTGGGACTGTGTCACATGTTTGACTTCTGAAACACCCATTTTGGGGATAATGTTAGAGAAATTAGGTGTTTCAGTGTTTCTTTCTTTTCTTAAGGATGAGCCATTTCACGGATTTAAACTGCAGCAATCTGTTGTTAGCAACTTTCTTTTGTTAGGGAAATATGTGACTGAGGTTGCAGAGCTTGATTTTTCCCTGCTGTAGATTTGTCTTAGCTGCAGAAAACCCTCCAGCAAACTAGGATCTGAAAAATTCACTAGGTACTGCATTGCTCATTGTTCAGTTCAGAAGCCTCAGTGTGATTCCAGTCTTACTATTCCTCTCTGAGGTATAAAGCAAAGTAGTTATGGTTTGTGACATAACGACAGGTAAAGAGGCCAGTCACTTTGGCAGCTCACTGGATATGTCCTTAAAAATGACACCTTGTACTCTGCTCCATAGAAATAAGGCCCTGCCATGATATTTTGTCTTTGGGTCTATTTTATTATAAATTTCAAGAGCACAATAAGCAGCCAGTTGTCTTAAGAGAAACCTGGTATGTAGTATTTCTGTGTGCCTTTGTGAAATCCCCCTAAGGGGGGAATTGAATAATCTTCATATGCTCAGAGAAGCGGTACATGTGCTTCCTAAATGACATGTAGATTTCCTCTAACATATGTGCATCTTTTGGTTGGGTGAGAGTCAGCATTTCCCTGCCCTTTTCTCTCTCTCTCTTTTTTTTTTTTTTTTCCCTCTGTCATGGCAGTACTATACATAATGAAAAGCACTAAGAAACCCAATGCCTTCTGTTCTAGTGAGCACATTAAGGGGATGTTTAGATGGCTGCAGTGAATGTACTGCAGCATGTTAACTGTAGGTATTTTTTCTGTGTGAATGTATACATACAGATCTTCTGAATCATCTTCCATTATAAAGGAAAGTGTGAAAATAAGATTCTGCCTTTGAGGCCAATGTCGAGGTGCTGCTGTTCTAAGCTGGCCCGAATTAAGAGTATTTTTTCCTGTTTAGGTTATATGCAGATCTGTAATGTATCTATCAGTACAGATTTTTTTCACCTCAGCTGAAAACCATTAAAGCAGTTAAGATTTTTTAGGAGCCGTCCTGTCAACCCATATTTAACTATGCCTTGTGAGCTAAAATGTGTAGTCTCTCAGGTAACTCTACTCATGATGCAAGAAGCCCATGCTGTACTTAATGTGCTCAAGTTTAACAATAGTATGCCCAAACATATCCTTATACCGTCTTTGTCTGAGGCTGCTTTCTCAGAACAATATAGAAGGGATGTAGCAGTGAGAGGCTCTTGATTCAGTGAGGTGAGACAATTGCTTTGTGGACAAAAATGCTTTTATTGTTTATACAACACAGTGCTGTAGAAAGGAAATCTCTTAGCAACCAGAGTGGCACATGGAGAAATATCAGCCCATTTAATCTCAGATGTGTGGATTTTTTTTTTCCCAGTGTTTTACTTCTGCATCTTAAGAATGAGATAAAATACAGAGCTTTGCTCCACCAGAGTTTTTTTTTGGGGTCTCCTTGTCCCTCTTCCCCAACTTCTTTGTGTCACTCCAGAATTTGGTATCTTAATCCAGTTCCTTTCTGTCTTTCCTCAGGACTTTACAGATTCAGGGCTTGTAGAGGTTCTTTCTAGTAGGAGAATGGGGCAAAAAGCATCATTGCTTCACTTAACATTTATTCATTTGGGCATCAGTCTTCTCATATCAAAGACATGGTTTTGCTACCTAGTACATAGGGCGTAGGAAGCCCAGTAATTGTGGTTTGCCATTTTGTACTTTCCTGACTATTTAAAACATTTTTTCCCCCCAATTTTTCCACTATGAGTTGTGAGTCACTTCTTGTTCCTCTGCACCACCCACAAGCAAGCAGTACTTGGGGCTTTTTTTGTTATCACATGATGCTGTACAAATCTAACCTTTTGCTTAAGCAATATACAGAAATATCCTTTAGGGTCTTCCAATCATATTGGAACTACAGAATGCGCCAGTGTTTCTGGATAATTTATACTGTAAGAAGGCCAAGGCAGCCAATGGCTAGAAAGTAAGGCTGGAGGGAGAACCCAATGTCCTAGACTTGATGATACCAGCAACAGTCCCCCTGACTGATGTTCCTATTTGGTTTGAGAATTCCAGTCTGAGGGTAATACTTTGCTGCTTTTGACTGGCTAAGGAAGTTATGGTGTAATAACATTTCAGTTAAGTCTTGCTTTAGTGCTTGTCCAAGGGAAATGGCCTTTTAAATACATACACAAACCAAATGCTTGTATTGTACACAATCCCATTTAATTTCAAGGTGAGAGATACTTTCAATTTGCTGCACTCATGTATGTAGAGATGCTGTGTTTCTGTGCCTTATGAGCCCACCACACTCTGTTCGCCTGACTTCAAGATGTTTCCAAAGGTTCAAAGCTTAAAGAGTTTAATTAATGCAAGAGAAAGGGAGTGGACCAGTAAGCCAAGTGATTACAGTGAAGGATCTGCATTATACAGGTTTCACATTTATTCTATTCAAGCTTGTATTACAGCTTTGAGCAGATCTGTCTCTGGATGGTTGTGCAGTGTCCTACACTGCAAATAGTTTGAGCATGCCCAAGGGCAGACCTGAGCCTTAAATGGCAGTACAAACCCAGTCACCCTTAATAAAAAGTGATTGATAGGATGGCTTGCTTGATTTCTTATAGTGTGGCTCTGTTGTGCATAGTTTGGTTTGGGAGAACTAGAAACTGCTTATTCTGTAATACTATGTGGAAAAAAATAGTTGCTTAGTCAGTGCTGTTCCTAAATAAAGGTAAAATCTCTGAATGTTTTTGTTGTCTTTTTTTTTGTCTTCTCTGTTCAGTACATAGTAGAAGAGAAGGGCAGGTCTTGGCACATTCTCAATGATTTATGTTTTATGCAATATTCAGTAGGATTGAAGTGGTTTCCATTTGTGTGTAGTGCTCAGGAGCTAGCATGTTCTTTGGGAACACAGAGTAGCTTGATCATAATGTAAAGCCTGGCTGCTGTCATCTCCAAGATGTTAAAGGCTGTTGCTGTCACATCCGCTGCTGCTGCTGCAAACTTGTGGGCAGTGAGGAAACTAATGGATGCCAGTGTCAAAAATCTTGGTAATTTCATCACAAGGCTCACAGTGTTTGAAGGTTTTACTTAACTGTCAGGTATGGTGGAAAAATTGCCCTGTGGTTCCCAAAGGGTAAAAACTGAAGTGCTGTGTCAGGAACGATCCATCTGTAGGTATGCAGCTGCTCATGTGACTTGGAGAAAGTTGTGCATCTTCTGAGCTAGTCTCTCTTCCAGCTGTGAGGGCCTGGGGGAGATGTGTTGGACTAATGAAGGTAGCAGAGCTGCAAACACCTCCCAAGGGCAGTGGTACCCCAGCAGGGCATCATCATATCCTAGCTAGGAGACTCCCACTGTTTCCTTTCCTCTCATCTCGGGGCTGTCGAATGTTTTACGAATCTCAGCCATGTCAAGGTTCAAGTACAAGTTTCATGGGGCTGAAAAAAAAATCACCATCACAATTAACCCGAAGAAAGAGTGCTTTCAGGCCAGCTTCAGTGCAAGTGGTTTCTACAGGTTGATTCACATTGACAATTAGGCAGGTTTAAGGAAAACAGGGATAATTCTTTCTCTGACCTGCACGTATTCCTTCAGTGAATTGCCCTGTGGTTTTAAAAGCAGTTTGAGTTTGAATTTATGAAGTTTCACATGCGAACAAGTCTACCAGTTATCAGGTAAACTTTGAAATTTGAGTTTCAAGGTAAAAACTCATACCCTCTACGAGGAAAGCATTTATATACAGCAAAGCACATATGTAATGTACTTATGCATAGACGTAATGTGCATATGCATGTACTTATGGGAGTGTGTTTGTATGTGTGCAGGGTAAGGGTAGGTGATTAGGGTTTGGTTGTGACTCCCTGTCTGTATGCTTGCACCAGTCCACCTCCAAAATGTTCCTGCTTCCCAGAGCTCCTAACACAGATAACAGGAACGAATCTCCATCCATTTCTTAAGATTCATAATTTGATGATTTTAAAACAAATCTCAGCATTAGAGAGATCCATTTCATGGTTTCTGAACTGCTGAACTTGTCAGTTGTACAATATAGACTGTTCAGGCAAGAAGGATTGTTCCTGAACTTGTTTGTGGTAAGGTGTAAACCAGACAGATGTTCTAACATCTGAGCACATGACCTGAAGTAAATTAAAAGATTATGTATATTTAGAACCTGAAGGAAAACTTCAGTCAGTAAATATTTCCTATGTGCAAGAAAAATTTCAATTATATCATTGAATTTGGACATGATGCTCTGTCAGAGGCAAATTTCATTAAATATTTGAAAAATATTTTTGCTGTTTAGGGCCACCGGTGGATGGGATATCAAGTAGCAGTGTTGAATTCTTACCAACATGGGCTTTGGTGGTGAAAAAGTGTTTCTATTTAGCTGGAAAAACAATTCCTTCTTTAAAGATGAGCCCTAAGGGAATGAAAAGGAAAGATTGCATTGTATTGTGTAGGTAACAGTACAGCATCATTTGAAATGGGCACTGCTTGGTCTTGCTTTGTTGTTTATAAACCCAGAAAAAAAATTTGCTCTCTTACACATTTCCAGGTTTTTTTTTGGCAATTTTAGAACATTCACCTTTTCATCTTCAATTCTTGATGTCTCAGGTTTGATTGGTCACAATGGATGGCCATTAGTTCTTATCCAAATGTCAGTTTGGGTTATAAATCATGTTATGTTTAATGTTAGCAGCTCGTGGTGGGAGAAGATGGGGAAGAGGGAGGACTAACAATGGGTGACCTTGCCATCGTAGGAGGATTGGCCAGTTGACTAGATTTTGAGCTGAACACTCAACTAAGTGTTATCAACACTGTTTCAACTACGCGGTTGATATTAATGGAGTCTTTTTCTATTTGTTTCACTCAGGCTGTTTTATTTGCATTTATTAGAAAGTCTATGGGGAAGAGGTAAATATTTCTTCTATGGGAAAATAAAAGTTTGTGTAGTTATGGATATTCAGCCCTGTGCCAAAAGCCAAAGCACTGCTAATTTCAGGCTCTTGACTTGCCTGAATCGATGGCTTCAGGATGAGTCCTGGGTACTTTGATACAATTCCCCTTGGCCATTTGATAAATATTTGTCACTGTGAGCCAAAATATTTGTCGACTAGTGCAACTGACTGAGAGAGCACCTGCTAAAATTGAGTGTTAGACTCAATCAGACCTAATTTAACTACAGCAAGGGATAGAAACTAGGCTCTTGGTATATTGGATATGGGTAGAAGAAAGAAATCAAAAAGGAAGTAAGTCTGAGTTGTAAGCTGCATTTAAATAAAAATAAATTACTTCATTTCCATACAAAGCCAGATCCCATGTTGATGTGAATACAAGCTCAGGCTGGATTTGCTGCTATCAGTAATTTGTACAGATCTTGTGCCCACTGGTAGAGTGGTAATGAGGATTCTCTGACTGAAGCAGTAGGGATAGCACAGGACTGCATTGTAAAAGGCGCAGAGAACTGGGCCTTAAGGGTTTGACTGGGTTTGTCATGCCTATTGAATTGGAAACCTATTAGGCATTGTAGCAGCTCTACAAAATAATGCCTCCCCGTTAGACTGTATGTAGGCCCTTTCAGGTGATGAACTCAACTGAGATAATAAAACTGCCCCACATTGCTGCTGACTTCAGTTAATCTCACTTAGGCTTTAGTCTTATATATTAAATAGAAATGATAGGTGCCTTCAGAGCATAATTCAATGCATGAAAGTGAGACAAGCTAAAGTAGTGTCCTCATTTTTAGATGTATCAAGTATCCTGCAGCCCTGCAGCTTCAGCTGAGAGCTTTGGGCATTCTACATATCAGGCTCTGGCATCTCTGGTGGATGTTTGGGATCATGTAACATTTTTTAAAACGTTTCTTGTATGTCTGTTGCCTGACTGTGGTATTTGTTTGGAGCTCTGCTTTGATGGCCAGCGTTCCATGAGGAGGCTGGTTACTGATCTGCATGGGGGAGGACAAATTGTCTTGGTTTTGAAATCACCAAAAAGGAAATCCAACAAAATGTTTCTTTAGTATTTGTTCAAGTAAGACTAATGTGAACAGAAGAATTAGACTGAAATAAGATTGTTTTGATAATTGCAAAGAAAATTCGTTCTGGGATGTATTGATTTTTTTTTCCCCCCCCCCCCCAAGGAAGTTATCATTTTGCCAACATGCTGAAGTTCTCCATTATTTGGAAAGTTGTAACTAGCAATGTGGATTTCTCCCACATTAAATTATTTGTGCTCTAATATGTACACAAGCAGTTTAATGAATTTGTATTATGCATCAGAACTAAAACTTTATTTTGTCTTTGTAGTTGCAGAAAGATACAGGACTTATGATCCTGTATAGTTACCTTCATCTGAGTATTATCGTAGAAAACTCATTATGGTTTGTTTTACTGATCTGAGATGAGGTATTTTGCTTAATTTTTTTGTTGTTTGGCTGTGATTTATTCACAGTTGTAGCTTATTGGGAAGCTAAAGGGTTTAAACCTCTTTAGAATCATTGAACAGCTCAGATTGGAAGGGGATCATGTACTTGGACCTCCCTGCCATGGGCAGCAATGCCTCTGAATTAGACTTGGCTGCTCAAGGCTTCTTCCAGTCTTTTAATGTTCCTAATTTTTTACTGAAAATCATCCATCATTAAAGAGAAAATCACAAGGTAGAAGGCATTCACTTATGTTTCTGATATCCTTGTTACGCAGAATATAACCTACTCCATATTTATCCAGCTGTGGGACTTCATAGAAATAGTTACTTCTTGGTAAAAGTGGTAGTATACAAGGCCTCTGTTACCACACTATTTGCTGATGAGCACAAGCAGGGAACAAAGGTCAACACTGTAAGAGGTATTTACTGCCTCTTCACGACAACTTATACAGCCACAATTTCTGCATTTATTTCATGGGCCTATTATGACACATATCATAATGCCTAGTGGAGACTAGCTCCACAAAATCTTCAACAGTAACATTGAACTTGATGCCTCTGGTGAACCTATCTCTACCAAGAGCCAGGAAGGCTCCCAGGTGTGTTGGTGCTTCACCCATTGATTTAATAATTTGTAAATACAAAAAGCCACGTGACCTTGTCATGTGCTTCCCTTGTGAAAGGCTGCATGTGTCACTTTGATACTTGATCCAGTGTCAGTGGAAATCACTGCCTGCTTTCTGCAAAGCAGTCTGTGATGGTTTACAGAAAATTGTGGTTTGTAGATTCTGAGCAGATTTCTGAACAGCTCTATTTTGGTGCATATCAAGGAAAAAATCAGTGTTTGCTAACTGAGCTTGAATTATATTCGAGTATTCCACACACATTTGCAATACCTCTTTGAGCATATATGCATAGATGGGATGAGGGTATAGTAATCCAACTGTTTCTATTTTTGTTGAATACGGAAGATATTTCTGAAAGGAGAAAACTGTTTCTTCTTTTTGTGAAATCCCATCAGCTCAGCTCTGAACTACGGCCCTATCCTCAACCCTGTGGCCTCTGCCTTTTGAAATAAGTTGTTTCTAAGTATGCAGACTATGCTGGAGTAAAGGGTTTGGAAGGGAAGTCAGAAAAGGAGATAGGTAGTTGCTGAATTCTGAGTGCTGTGAAAGGATTTCCTGGAGCTACTGAAGTGGCTGGTTTTGCATAATCATATTTTAGAAGTAAGCACCATGATTATGCAAATCCTTGAACTCTGATAGACTCCAAGCAACTATTAACCAATCTGAATTATAGTACTTTCATAGTTCACTAGTACTGAGGAGTAACCTTGGGGTGTAACACAAATACTCTACTTCTAATGATGATATGATCTGCCAAGGTGTGTATAGCACTTTTGTAAACTGCTGCTTGCATGGTGCCTTTGTGCTCTGACTGCTGAAAAGTATAAAAACTCATACCCTCTACAAGGAAAGGATTTATATACAGCAAAGCACATATGTAATGTACTTATGCATAGACGTAATGTGCATATGCATGTACTTATGGGAGTGTGTTTGTATGTGTGCAGGGTAAGGGTAGGTGATTAGGGTTTGGTTGTGACTCCCTGTCTGTATGCTTGCACCAGTCCACCTCCAAAATGTCCCTGCTTCCCAGAATGAGTATCCCATCCGTTAGGTAGCACTGACACTGGGAGGGCTCACATGATGCTGCAAGGCAAACATTAATTGCAGAGCAGCTGTGTTTCCTTTGCTCCTCCGCAGTGGCTCCTGGAAAGCCAGGCTCACCCCAGGTCTGCGTCCTTACAAGGAAACTGTCCATGAAGCTGTTAGCAATGCTTGCAGAAGTGTGTGCTATGTGGGTGCATATAAGTAATTTGTTTCTTCATGTATGTAAATTACAGTAAGATTTTGTTCCATCCCCATCACTGATTCTTAAAGGAATTATAAACACCTTTTTTTTTTAAATGAAAAGACTATTTGTAGGAAGGAGACATAAGGTAGAAGAGATCAAAAAGTTCAGTGGTCTGTTTTCAGCTTTGATACTTCTTTTTAAGTTCCTTAAATGACGGTATCACCAGCAATCTCTGCACAGTGTTCATGCTTCACCTCTAATACACTAAGATTTTACCTGTCCTGTTTGGTTTTAGTAGAAGATTGAGCTGTGGAATTCACTTTCTGTTCAGCACATGGGTTCATGTTCTGGGAGATTATTTGTAAAAGTTAGAACAACTCCTGATAACTCCCCTCAGCTAAGCAAGATTGTCACAGATAGCTGGTGCATTGTCCTTCCTAGTGACATGTCCTATATGCTGTCCCCAAGCTTATCCATCTGGAGGTGTTCTCTGGAAACGCATGGAAAAGCAAAGTTGTACAATATCCACTGGATAGATATTCTCTCCACATCCCAACAGGACTTTACAGGGCATTTTACTAACAGAAGACAAAGATGGAACTGAACCACTGACTTTCAGTTTGTTTTTTCCAGAACTGTAATCAGAGTATCTTCTAAATATAAGCATTCATAGCTTTGGATGAGATTCTTTCATAGGTTGAATAATTTTATTTTCTCCCACACAGCTTTTTTTTTTTTTCCTGTAACAGCCTCACCACGCCTTCTGGGTTCTATCGTGGTGTCTCCAAAATTGCAATCATTTCCCATTCATCAATCACGAGCTTAATGTTTAGCATTTTCAGCCTCTCATCAGCTGAATTTCCCATTGGTCCCAGGTGATCTGAGTCTAACCTGTTCTCCTGCACCCTTCAGATTTGTGTGAACCTAGCAATCATTTCTGGTTCTGAGGCTTATGTTTTCATGCCCAGACTCTAGGAAAACTAATGTAGCTGTTATTTAGAAATAGACTGCTGCCTAGACCTTAAAGCACAGGTGAATAAGCCTGGGGTACTCTCCACACCTGAAGAGAAAGGTCCCCCAAGAGGTGACAGATGGGTACCATGCACTTCATGGTGCAGTAAGTTAAAAAAAGACTGTCAATCTATTGATGAGTAAATGCAACATTCTCCTACAGTGCAGAGGAAACCTCTCTCAAAGAGGCTTTCTTTGGCCTGGCAGTATCAGACAGTATGTTCTGAAGGGTGGATGTGGACGGTTTCCTTTTTCTCACACAAGACTCAGAAGAGTTAAAACATCCCATAGCAAAATATTTCTGGGAAGTGAGTGGGAAAGGCTTCCTTTTTTATATTTTTACAAACTAAGCAAAGAAAACATCTTCAAGGAGAATGAATGAATGCATTGGATACCTGCAGTCCTAGTTTTTCTGAACACTTGATTTAATTTGAAACCACCAGCACTTTGAAGCTGTTAAATATCAAAATTCTGGTAACTAAAGACTGCTGTTTTTCTCCCAGTCTGAAAAGATTAAAAAGATGTTGAGAGGCAAACATCTCTCATGACAGTGGGTGCACAATCAAAGTTTTAAAGTAGGGCAGCCTGAGGAACAGCCAACGCTTTTTAACACTTATGGAAAAAGTGTATGTTGTTTGATGTTCCTATCTGATATCTTCCTGTCTACCTTATTTGTAATACAAGAATGTCTGATTATGCTTAAAGAAGGCTTAATAAACATTTTGCGCACTCAGCACACACTACCCACATAAAAGATAAAAGTACATAAACTTCCAAGTCATCCAAGCCACAAACAAAGGGTTGGGGGTTCTTCTGCAGACTCAGTTTGATCTTAAACATTTTATTTAATCTCTGTTTTTTCATTATGTAAAATATCTCCATATTTTTCCTGCGCATTTTAAGAATGTCTTTTCAAATGGCAAGCACTCAGTATTCTTCTGTTCTTGATATAGAACATATCCTGCATGCTTTGAATAAGGACCTTTGCTGCAAAGTAAGACTTGTACAGAGTTTATAGTTTTTTGATGACCTTGGAGCTGATCAGTGCTGACCTGGTGTGTGACCTCTTGGTGGCATCCACAGGTCTCAGGAACATTTTTGCTGATGTCTTGCCATGATTTTGGAGGAGAAATGTGTTTTTTAAAAAAAGTATATGCTCATTAAAAAGCTTTTGGTGGAGAGGAACCATACATGACAATGGTTCTAATTATGGCATTTGATATTCAGTATAAATATCCATTAACTGTTACTTAGATTAATTTTCTTTTCTGTAGTATTCCAAGGCATTGGCTAAAAGCTCTGTTAGAATGACTAGAAAGGATTAGGTTGAAAGGGACCTTTGAGATGGTCTATTCCAATCTCCCCGCCATGGGCAGGTGTGCCTCTCAATTAGACTTGGCTGCTCAAGGCCTCATCCAGCCTGGCTTTGAACACACCCAAGCAGGAGGCATCCACAGCCCCCCTGGGCAACCTATACCCAACAACTAGGAAATAAAGAAGGGAATCTAGGAGGCCTGCATTGTTAAATAGGGAACTGCTGAGCAAACTTGAGTGGAAGAGGAGAGTCTATAGACCATGGAAGGAAGGGCTGGCCACTACTTGAAAGAAGTATAAGACTGGTGTCAAAGGATGCAGGGAGGCAGCTAGGAGAGCTAAGGCCTCCTAGGTACTAAACCTTGCAAGGGAAGTCAGGGCAACAGAAAGGGCTTCTTCAAATGCATTGAAGGAAAAAAACTAATGCTAGAGGCAATGTAGACTTACTGCTGAATGAGGTGGGTGACAGGATACAAAGAAGGTGGAGTTGCTGAATGCCTTCTTTCTATACTGCTGCCTTCTGTCTATACTGCTGACACTGTCCTCAGAAGCACCAAGTCTGTGAGGAAGTCAAGATAAAGGAGAGGAGTCTTCCTTGGTTGATCAGGACTGGGTTAGGGAGCAATTGGGCTTCCTGGATACCCATAAATCCATGGATCCTGATGGGATGCACCCATGGGTACTGGGGGAACTGGAGGGAGGCCACTCTCCATTGTCTTTGGTAAGTCATGGTGAACAGGAGAGGTGCCTGAGGACTGGAGGAAAACAAATGTCACTCCACTCTTCAAAAAGGGCAAGAAGGAGGACCCAGGTCAGCCTCACCTCCATCCCTGGAAAGGTGATAGAAGAACTTATCTTTGATGCTGTCTCAAGGCATATCAAGGATAAGAGGATCATTAGGAGCAGTCAGCATGATTTTACAAGGGGAAAGTCATGTTTCACCAATCTGACAGTCTTTTATGAGGACATAACCAGGTGGATAGATGATAGTAGTGCAGTAGATATGATTTATCTTGGTTTCAGACAAGTCTTTGACACTGTTTCCTACAGCATCTTTGCGGCTAAACTGAGGAAGTGTGGTCTGGATGATTGGGTAGTGAGGTGGATTGGGAACTGGTTGAAGGGAAATCAGAGAGTTGTGGTCAGTGGGACAGAGTCTAATTGGAGGCCTGTATCTAGTGAGATCCCCCAGGGATAGGTACTGGGACCAGCGATGTTCAATACATTTATCAATTACCTAGATGAGAGCACAGAGTGCACTGTCAGCAAGTTTGTCGATGACAACAAACGGGGATAAGTGGCTGACACAGCCAGAGCTGGACAGACTGCAGAGCTGGGCAGGGAGAAATTGAATGAAATACAATAAGAACAATGTTGAGTCTTGCATCTGGAAAAGAACAACCCCATGGCCCAGTATAGGTAGGGGACTGACCTGTTGGGGAGCAGCACAGAGGAAAGGGACCTGGGGGTCCTGGTAGACAGAAGAATGACCATGAGCTAGCAACATGCCCTAGTAGCCAAGAAGGCCAATGGCATCCTGGGGTATATCAGAAAGGGAGTGATTAGTAGGTTGAGAATGATTCTCCTCCCCCTTTACTCTGCCCTGGTGAGGCTGCATCTGGAATACTGTGTCCAGCTCTGGGCCCCTCAGTTCAAGAAGGACATAGAACTGCTTGAGAGAGTCCAGCACAGAGCCACAAAGATGATTAAGGGAGTGGAATATCTTCTTTATGAGGAAAGGCTGAGGAAGCTGGGTTTCTTTATCTTGGAGAGGAGGAGACTGAGAGGTGACCTCATTCATGTTTATAAAGATGTGAAGGGTGAGTGTCATGATGAGGGAGCCAGGTTCTTCTCAGAGATGCCCAATGACAGGACATGGGGCAATGGGAGCAAGCTGGAGCAGAGGAGGTTCCATGTAAACATAAAGAAAAAACATTTTCACTGTGGGAGTGACAGAACCCTGGAACAGGCTGCCCAGAGAGGTTGTGGAGTCTCCTCCTTTGGAGACTCCAAACTGGCCTGGATGTGTTCCTGTGTGACCTACTCTAGGTGATCCTGCTCTGGCAGGGGGATTGGACAGGATGAATTTTCAAATTTGCTTCCAACCCCTAATGTTCTGTGATTCTGTGATTCCAGAGTCTCACCACCCTCATACTCATAATCCTACTAGTTAAGCTGCAGATAGAAATGTGTGTTGTTCACAAAGATTTTGTAAAGCTCTCAGAACTGTTTTTGTTTTGCCCAGCCAATGTACAGGAAAATTGTCCGAATTCTGGTATTAGAAGTGCATGGGTTTAAATCTAAAAGGCTAAATGTAGTATACTTTGTAATGTTGCACGTATCTCCTTGTTGACCTATGTGCCTCTTTTCCTTGAAGCTAAACTCACTGAAATGTGGTCAAGTCATAGGTCCAATTAGGAGAACCGCTGAACATATGCAATAAATTCAGCTTGAAAGGCCACATGCACAATCTGCCTTGGGTTGAAAAGCCAGGAGATGCTGTGACCAAACAAGACCCTCAGGGAAGCTGCTCAAAATCGTAGCCCTTTGTTCCCATCAGCAAAACTACCCCTTTCTCCTTGTTTACTGTCTAACTCAAATAACAAACAAAGCTGGTGGGCTTTTAAAATATGTCAGACTGGAGGAAGATGAGGAAAAAGGAATAAAAGCATTAGAGCCCTGGTGTTGAAATGAGAGCAGCAATTAAACAGGAAATACAGGAGGAGCCACTAGGGCAGCTGACCCAGACGTTCGGTTTGACTTCGGCAGTAACTAGCTGCTGGAAGATGAGCCCCTCATCCTGAGGAGCATCTTATTAGCCCGCAGTGCTTGCCTAGGCTGAGCCAGTGGATAAAACCTCGAAAGGGAGGGAGCAGAATAGGACAAAGCCAGCACAAATTCAGTCTCTGCCGGGGTCTGAGCTCCAAACCCTGCTGAGTTCAAGGAGGCCTGCGGTTCCTTTCAGGACAGTGCAGATAGGCTCTGTGAGCAGTTAAGGTGATGTATGGCTGAGAAGATGGCTAAGGGGCTGGGTCTTTTCCCTAAGAGCATCAGCCTACTGCAAGCGAGCAAATACAGTGCTGCCTGCAGGGCCGCTGCTCTCTGATTGCATTGCTGCTGTGGGACTGCAGTCCTCTTTGTCAGCTCCTCCTCCCTGCACAGAGATGCTAGCTTGATAGGGGGGAGAAATTCAGGCATCGAAGTAGGCAAAAAAGATAAAAACCCTCCAGCTTTATATAGCAGGGTGAGAAATTTAATTGGTTGGAGGACATCCAAGAGATTGCAGCTGATTCAGTCCTTGAAAAGATAAGGTCTTTTATCTGTTACCTGGTTGCATGAATTTATACTGTTGATATGTAGCCTCCTGATTTGTCAAGGTCCACATACAAAGAAGTAACCACAAATTAATCAGGGCTTGTCAGTTTTAAGTTACTTCTGGTACAAAATAGAGCAATTCACGTACACCTATAAACCAGCAGTTGTTCCCTAAAATAGCTGTCTACTAACCAAAAGATACAGTTCTTTAATTCTTGATGTCTAAGGGTGAAACCAAAATGTCTTCCTGTGTGTTTCTTTTTCATTTTGCAGTAAAATTTTCTCACATTTTCTTGACAAGTCAGAATCTCTGTCCTAGTTTTTGCCAGATATGCTCTCTGTGCCTGTCTGTTTCTTAGAAAACAGTTGTCTAAAAAGTTGCCTGAAAAAGGATAAAAGGTAATATCCCAGAAAGAAAAGAAAGTCACAGTTTATATTGTCTTTCAAACTAAGTAATATCATAAGGAAAGGCTGAAGAAATATAGAAAGAAAAAACAAAAACATGAGGTGGGGAGCAGGGGAGATCTTGCAAAGCTAGCCACCAAAATCCCCACCAGAGCTTTTGGAGGCTTCCAGTGGGAATATTGCAATACTTTGGATCTTCCTGTGGGTTCAGTTTTGTCTGCTTTAGGTATCCAAAATAGCAATTTTCTTTCTTTATGGAAACAGGCATAGTGGCTTAGTTAACTAGTGGCAGTTGGTTTTGTCATTTTATGCATTTATTGTTCAGATGACTATTCGGTCTTTTGCCTCTTAGTTTTGTATATTCAAACAGATCAAGTATATGAAGCCTTATTAACATGTGGGTTGCCTGAAATCCATTTTATTTCACAAGTATCTCATTATTGTGATTCAGTAAATGTGATTGTCTATAGTTCATGTATTTGGCAGATACAAATTAGGGCTGCATATCTTTAGGGAGGATTTTCTAGCAGTACAATTTAGGTTTAACATGTAACAACCTTATTTTGAATACATCCTGCTGTTTGATGAAGAGACATTAATGGCTGCTCAGGGGAAGAGTGGTGGCAAGAAAGGACAAGGGCAGTGGTAACTCAGAGGGAGCATATTAACCAGCCCCAGAGTGACAACACAGACTTTTTGCAAATGGTAGAACTAGAGTGTTTAATAGCAGAGCAGTGACAGTGATAATAATACTGGATTTCACACTTCCTTCTGCAGTTAAGAAAAGACAGCTGTGTTTTGTGGGGGGAGATTGTTGACAACTGTCCTGACACCGCATGCTACCAGTCCACTGAAGTAGGTGGAAGGAAGGTCTTTCGGTCTTGCTTTGTTAACATAGCGGTGGTAATTAAGAGAACATTTTTATTCCATTTTTTCTTCTAAGTCTAGTCACATTGTACTTAGAATGGTTTTAAAAAAATACCTGACCCGTGGGCTGTGGCGTTGTTGCCTTTCCTGAACGATGCTGCTGTGAGAGTGCACGTCGAAGGGAGTCAAACAACCACTTTTAGTGTAGCTTGCAAAATGAGGGAAACTCACCTATCTCATCAGAAAGAGAGAATTAAAGAAATCTTTCCCTTCTGAGAACTAAGTTCCTTTGCTTTCTTCCAAGGAATGGTTCTCTTTGCTTTGATTTTATAAACCTACAAAAAATGTATTAGCTATTTGTAATTGAAATGTATAAGGGAAAACAATGTTATGTGCTGGCCACAGATCTCAGTTTTCAGAAAGCAAAAATATTTTCAAATAGATAGGCTGATGAGCTTTATGTAGTGAGCTGACAGGAGAGCAAAACTTCAAGCAGCTTCTGGTTTTGAAATCTATTTATTTGTTATTTCTGTTTTCAGTCAGAAAAACACAATAAAAAGATGCAACACTGTTTCTCTGTGCTCACAAATGACTAAGCAAACTGTATGAGGTCTTTGTTGTCATGAGTCTGGTCAGTCAAAAGTGTTAAATGTTCTGGCACTAATCCAGCAAAATACTTAAGCTGGTGCTTAAATTTAAGGCTATTTGTAACTCAATGAGTATAGAGACAACAATATGCGTAATGAGGAGTCCAGTCTTAAATGATGTGTTGAATGGAGGCCATGGTGCTTTATCCCATCAGAAGTGAGAGTTTTTAGAAGAAAAGGTCTGTCCTGAAATGCTATATCCCAGCTCTTGAGCACCTGCAATCTGGAGATGACATCATTTATTTCAATAGAAATATTGAGGAACCTAATCAACAGCCCAACTTGGCATTTCAATGACATTATTTTCTTCATAGGTTTCTTTTTTGTTTGTTTTGTTTTTTGTGTTGTTTTTAAAGAACGATCAAACACTAACAGTGAGAAAATCTTGAAGATGAAAAAAATTAAGTCCATTAAATAAGGCAAATAAGGCCACCTAGCACTAAGTCACGGATGATAATTACAGTCATATTATTGATTTAATCATGCTTATTAAGCAGCTAATTAACTCATTATATGGCTGGTGTTACAGAGGTATTAATCCAACGTGTAAATTGTAAGTATATAAATTCTCCGTTGAACAGTTATTTGTGTGCCACAAACAAATGTATGTTTGGAACATACCAACTAATTCAGGGCAATTTTTTTCAGATAAGATTCCTAATTTGAAAAATGCAAAGTCTGATATGCTTAAAGTCATAAATTCGATTTAAGCTTAACAAAATATTTAAGTCAATTATTAAACACATTCTGAGAAACAAAGAAATGAAACCCAAACAATTAAGATTCTGATTAGAATATGTCATTTATATTCAGCAAGGAATTCCTAAAATAATTTCCACGTAATTTCTTGGGTTTTTCCCTATGTAATTTTATTATTTCTGTGAGCAAAAGGAACCATTTCAATCACTAGCACCAATCTCTTTTTGACAGCCCTCCAAAAACATTATGACCCTATAGCAAATTCAGTCTCATGAAAACTATTAAGGATTACCTTGCCCTAAGACTGCAAGGGAAAAGAAATACAAGCAGATAGGAATGTACTGTCACTCCTGACACATCCGTGATTCTGGAGACTCAGCTAAGCAGTCAAATAGTTAAGTGTTTCTGTTACTCAGCTGGCCGTGTTCTTTGTGACATTGTGCAAGTACATCTCATCTTTTGAAGTGGAGTAAGTTAATTTATTAAAGTATTTTCCTAAATCCAGGAGTGAAACATGAAGATCCCCACTATCGTTAATACAGGCATTTCGTGCTGTGTGCTCTTTTAGCGACAGTTCCATTCAGCATTTGCAGTGGCATTAATACTAATTGCAAGTAACTAAAATCTGGGCTGCCTGCTGAACTGGGGATAAATTATGCACCTGGAGGTTTGAGGTACTCTGCCTTCCCATCCCCTGCAGAGGAGGGCTTCGTACAGAGGTGGCTGTCATGGTGAGGTCCTAGTGCTGAAGAGAAGAATCAGTTCTGCAGGCATGTTGATTTACACATGTGCATTTCTTTTCTTGGAAGAATAGATAATTTTTGATGTTTTGAAATCTTTTTAAACTGGTTACGGTCAATGGATTCAAACCTAAGATTGCTAAGAAGAGTATTTAAAATCACAGCTGTTATCTGTTTTAATTTCCTCTGGTGGAGAGTACCCCAAAACATTCATTACGTGGAGGGTATAATCTCTGAACAAATGACATGGTGGAATTAATGAACAATTAACTGTGATCATACGTTATAAACAGAGCTGATTAGAATCCACACATGCCTGGGTTTTAGGAAGATTCTCTTTTGACTCAGCTTTGTGTTGCTGAGGTAGGACCAAGCAGCTTTCATTTCTTATTCATTGTGTGAGTATAACATCATTTCCTCTGAGGTAAGGCTATATGTCTTAGTTTTCATGGCAACCAGACAAAGAATTAATCTATTCTTCAACTTCTATGTGTGGAGAGGGTAGGGGGTGAGGAAAATAAGAATGCTCCCTGGTAATTTTCCTCTTATCCATATGTCTAATATGCATACATTAGAGACCATCTCCCATATCCTAGAGACTGTTGTCCAATATACGGTGTGTGATCAGAGAGAATATTGTAAAGCTAGAAGAAAGGGAATATCTGTCCCCAGTAGCTGTGGCTGCATGGTGGTGTATGCAGCATGGAATGCAGTTACTGTGCTGTGCAATTTACTGTCTTCATTAAATCAGACAAGCGTCAGGTGAACCGTGGAAATTCCATCTGCATTCGCAGTGGGCTCCATGCATACTATTTACACTTTGTTCCTATCACTTTATTTAACTTCCACATGCATGTGTTTAATAAATGAATACTATTATAAATTATGCTGATTCTTTCAAACAATAACGTCAGATGCTGTGATCAAGACCATTTTTCAACCTTAAAGGGAAAATGCTTCTGACACTTTAAAATAGAAGCAGGTCTTGAGCTCTCCTAATGTCATTGGGGACAAGTGAGGATTTGTTTCAGAAGCTGCAGTGCAGCACCAGGCAATGACTGGACATACAGCTTGATGATTTTGCATCACATAAAAGCACTAGCTTCCTTCTTATTGCCTTAGTGCTCTGATCATTTGGAAAAGTGAGACAAAAGAAATGATCCACTGTGTACTGACCTTCATTGTAACAGCAGAAACCTTTCAGTATTTTATCACATTACTTGATACCCTCAAGGGCAATGCATTTGAAACTAGGAAATTTCATTTGCAGAAAGCAAGCATGCAAAATTTCCATTACATAAGGAGAGGTGGAGTTTTACATGTGTACTCTGTGTGCATATTTGTGCTTCTCAAAATACATATGCTTGAGAGATGCTTAAGCAGTAACTTACAGAACATCTCTTTAGTCAGACCTGAAAAATTATGCCTGAAAAATATCTTTTGATATGATTTAAAAAAAAAAAAAAAAAAAAAAAAAATTGTTCCTGAAGTAGGGACAACTCAGTCAGATACAACACTGTACATGAAGAAATGGTTTGTTCAAATTACACAAAGATATGGTCAAATGGTACTTTTAATATTCCTAACATGATTATCAAATGTTCTCTGCCAGTGGCATTCTATGCTAGTAGAGACTATGTACCCTAACAGTTAAATAATAAATAATTGGCTTGGGAGGATTTTTAGCAAAATGCTCAGAATTCCAAGTTTATTCATGTTCATGGTGTTAAATCATACAGTCACAGAATGGTTTTGGTTGGAAGGGAGCACCACAGGTCATCTAGTCCAACATCCTTGCAGTAAGCAGGGGCATCCTCTGCTAGATCAGGTTGCTAAGAGCCTTGTTAAGCCTGACCTTGAATTTCTCCAGGGATAGGGCCCAACCACCTCTCTGGGCAACAGTTTCCAGTGTTCCACCACTGTCATGGTAAAGAAGTTGTTCCTAACATCTCATCTAAATCTAGTGTTCTTTAATTTAAATGATTGCACCTTGTCCGATCCCCGCAGGCTTTTGTAAAAAGCCCCTCTCCAGTCTTCTTGTAGGCACTCTTCAGGTACTGGGAGGTCTCCCTGGAGCCTTCCCTTCTCCAGGCTGAACAACCCCAGCTCTCTCAGCCTGTCCTTGTAGCAGAGATGTTCCAGCTCTCTGGTCATTTTCATGGTCCTCCTCGGACTGTAGGGTCATTGTCT
Organism: Ramphastos sulfuratus; assembly: GCA_013399055.1. NCBI lineage: Eukaryota > Metazoa > Chordata > Aves > Piciformes > Ramphastidae > Ramphastos > Ramphastos sulfuratus. Next base: position 118,429 of record WBNM01009978.1, on the reverse strand, counting down.
GATTCGCACAAATTCCTATCTTGCATTACTAACTACCTTGAAAAACGTACAGGTACGAACATAAAGAAGTAAGACTTAGGCTGATAAACCCACAGAATTTCTGTTTAACTTTCAAGTGTTTTAGTATGTTTAGTATGCATGACTTATCCCATTATCTGTGCCCTAATACTGATAGCTGGAAATAAAAACTATGAAACTATACTTGTCTTTAGAATGAAAAGCTTTTAACTAAAAAGTTCAAAGTGGTTTTGAAATTATTAGGTACTAAAGGCTTTGGCCTCTCTCCTTGTTGCAAGTTAAATGTGGAGTGTGTGAAATCTATCTGCACCTGTAACTCAGCAGTTACAGGACTGTACAGGACTGTACAGGACTGGTCAAAGAGTTACAATGAGTATAGAAGGGCCAAAGCTCCACTGGGAGACCATGTTCCTGTTTGAAGGTCACAGAGCACAGTCTCCAGCTGAATGTCACTAAGGGAAAACCTCAGAAGCCTCACTGCATGTCATGATTCTTTGGCTGCAGAGAGCTAGTGGTGTTCAGTTCACTTCCTTCAAGTAAGTGGAAGAAAATATAGCAGGTTTTGGGTAAAGGTGCAAGAGGATATGTACAGCAGGTAGCAGGCTTTGTTCTTCATGCCTTCAGTTTTTCATGCACTGAGACCTGAGAACAGCTTCCCGTGTGTGGAATATCCCTCCTCCTGCCTGTTTAAAGTCACTTGGCTCTACCTTGAGCAGAGCTACAGTTTCTAACAGCAGCTGTAGATGTGATAACTTGCTATTAGAATGGATGTGTTATCTTTGGTATGACAGTGAGGTTCTTTCTGCTGTCTCATAGTATCGAGGAGTTTGGAAGCAGAAAGATTTGAAAGTTTTAACATTCAAGAATGGAAGGCTTATTCTGCTTGGTGGCTGGAGTCTGTGTAAGCAAGGGAAAGGGTTCATCTCAGCAGGGAACTGGGAGTTGCTGTTTCAATGGAGTTAAGATGTAAAGAACATAGAGGAAGTTTCCTTCTCCTTTAGATGTTTCTGTTCCGCGATGATCGCTAGGCAAAGACCCTTCTGCTGTGTCTTCACGAGGCAACTCCAGAAACAATATAGTTTTATCAGACCTTTGCTCCTTACAGGCTAGTTATAGCAGCTTTCTTATAGCCCTCTGTTGCTATAATTAAGACACTGCTGTCCTAATGCACATGTTCTACTTCTAGGACCTAAACAGGTTTCTCTTCACGGCTTTTCATTGTTCGCCATGGACACCCTAGATTGTTCAAAGCTGATATGACTGTCCTTGATCCATTTTCACATGAGGTCTGGAACATGCTCTTTGACTTACCAGCCAGAGTAACATTCAAGGTTTTACAACTAAATCTCTTGAATTAGCTGAAGGAGTATCTTCCTTCAGAAGCATTTTTTTTTTAATTTGAAGGGATAAAAACATAGTAGTTAATGTAAATGCTTGCAGAGGACAGGTAATATTCTTTTTCAGGATAAAATTAATAAAAATAATGCCCGGATTTGTTTTTCTTTTTGCAAGAAGCCTTTCCAGATAGAGAATGGATGTCTGGAAACCAGACCAAGAAAGTATTGATCAGTACATCCAAAGGAAACTTGAAACATTAGTTCCTCAGCCAGTAATGCAATTGCTCTAATAACTGGTGGCATTGATTGTTGAGGAACTGAATACTGTGTGCTAAAAAATGAAAATATAGATTTGTTTACAACAAAGCAGCTTATCTCTCTTCTGGCTTTCAGGGAATATCTTTAAGCATACTGTGAGCTACAACATACTGATGACACTGGAGAAGCAACAGGGGCTTGATGGATGAGAAGTAGTCAGAGACTTAGTTGTTGTCTCCATTTGATCTTGAAGTGTGGCCTGATGTTTCTTCGACTGCAGTCTGTTTAGAACCATTGAGCCCCACCTGTCACTGAAAGCTGCAGGGCTTAATCCTGTTTTTTCCCTCTCTCGCCATTCCCTGTGTTTTAATATTATTACTGCAGATGTTCAGTTTCTCCTTTGGAGGGACACCAGTGGTTTAGGAGCGCAGCAAAGCTGGCCCAATGGGAATCTGAAGTGTGTGGAAGAGGTGGAGAAGAGTACATGCGCACTCTTTTTTTTTTTTGGCTTGCCGCCCAAGAATAAATTGTGCCCTCAGGATTTTTTTGTCTTGATTCTTTCTACAGAACCATCTCTAACACTTAGCTGAATCACAGATAGTGCTGTAGCTCTTTGTTGTTCCCACTATGAAAGTGTAAGGTAAAAATAATACATTTTCAAAATGCAATCTCAGAGTCTTTGTTTAGCCTACAGGTGTTGTGGTTTTTTCTGTTACTAAGCTGTCCTGTCTACAACATCTCTGGTCTCTCAATAACCTCACCCACTAACAAGACAGTATTTGCCAGTTAAAAGGTGGTGCCTGGCCTGCACTCAGCTATTTTACTGATAGTATTTACAGATAAAATCCTGGAAGAAAGAACCATCTTTATATCCTATTGTAACTGCATATATGAGTGTTTGATGTGGCCTCAGTTTGATTAGGCATGTGAGGGAAGCCTCCATAGACTTAGTTTGTGCTCTGTTTTCTCCCCATTGTCATCAGAAACTCAGACTGCTACCTATGCTGGTAGGAAACAGCCAACTGCAAAAGTCCTTTTGTCCCCAACCTGTCAGATGGCTTACAGTTTCCTGCAATTATAAAGAAACAGAAGGAAAACATCTCTGAGCCGAATTCCCAGAACTTTATGGTTTGGCAATCATTTGCTTTTAGCTTTAGGGTTCACTGCTGTTTTCTTGTTTCTCTGCTGTAGTGTATTATGCAAGTGTCAGAAGTGCCAGGAATTTAAAGCCCACTTATTTTTGTTCCCATGAACTGGATGGTAATTTTGATCATAGGAGTGACTGAAAAATCAAAACAGTATGAGTTTTGAAAATTTTAACTCTATAAGTATGCTGCTGTTAAATCTCTGAACTGTAGCATAAAACTGCTTTGATTTTCTTTTAAGAAAAATTAGGGAAAAAAAGCTGGTTGGTAAAGCATTAAGAATTCCATGGTTTTGCTAATTGTGAAGCGCGAGTCACCACATCAGTAACATCGCAGCATTTGCTAAGGTACGAATGATACATCAAGGAGGAGCCAAAGGCAGGTGTGATACACATGTCGACTGACTCTATGGTGAATGCTTACTAACCAGGAACTTTAAGCTCAGGAAAAAGCTACAGACTGTAGATGTAATTGTTCTCCCAGCATTACAGACAAATGCAATAGGGTCGAATATAAAGACTTTGAATCTTTGAACTTGGCCTTTGTAGAAAACAAAGTGAATGCTACTAGAGACTAACTTCTACCAATACTTTATGCTTTCCTTCTCCTCCCCTCCATCACGCTGAACATATGTTGGTTTCGTTTCTGTGTAACGTTTGGCCATATGCTGAACAAGTCCTCTAGGAATGACTTGCCAAGTGCCAGAAAATGCTCTGCCATGGCAAATTGACAGGTAGACTAATGTTATTCTCATTTAATGATATTGTAAAATAAGCAGAGATTTGAATGTGTCTGAAAATACATTCAGAAGGAGTGACTAAGGATTTCTTAACTAGAATACCAGAAAAGAAATAACCACTGGGAGTGTTTTTTTAAATCACTCCCTACCTGTTTGCTTGAAAGGAGTGTTAGGAGATCCATGTCTGTTAATGGTTAGCCTCTCATCTCTTTCGATTCGTGTGTAAATATTTCTACTGTATATAAAACCCTCAAAGAAACAGACCCCAGCAAGCAGGTTTGTCCCTTTTAATGTTTCAAAAAGACAGAGTTGAGAGTTTTCTATTTAAACCAGCCCATCAGCATGCATATACATGACAAGAAAGAATCAGAATAGCTAAACAATTTTTCTTCTTATTTAGAATGAGTTGGAAGTTGTGATTTCTTTATAACCATTATAACTTTACTTTTCTCATGTTAAAAGTATATTTAGTTGCTGGGAGAGTCTGCTCTCTGAGGAAGAACCAATAAATTTAATTTCATTTGCATCTTCTTTTGATACCAAACATTTTTCCAAAGAAATGCATGATTTCTGAGTTCCTCAAAGAAGGAAATTGTGTAGCCTGAGTTTTCTTGCTGTATCAGAAAAAAAAGCAACCTGTAGATGGAAACTTTTGAGTGTAGATAGATAGGTAAATTCAGGCAAGTTTTTGTGGGTGAACAAATTAAAACTCCTAAAGACTACAAAAAACTAAAAATGAAAATGACAGAAATTAATCTGGTAGCCTTTTTGCCCTGCTCCTGATGTGGACCTGGGTCTGCTTGGTGCTTAGAGAAGAGAATAACTTCTGGTTTTACTTTGGTTTGTCTGTTAATTTATTCATTTTAGAATGAAAGTGGAAGATTTGAATTTACGTGGTACCAAAGTCCTGTTACAGATACTGCATTATTTGTTGCCTGTGGCTTCTCAGGACACTGAGCAAAAGGCAGGAATAAGTAGCAGATCTTGGGAGACAGTTTTGGCTGCAGAACTGTTGTGGAGTTCAGGACATCACCAGTATAGTGGCTATTTGTTGTTTTGGTGTTTGCTGAGGTTTCTGTTTGTTGTGTGGCTTTTTTTGGTTGTTTGTTTTTTAAGCTGAATTAGTAGAACTTTTCTTTACAGAGTTGAGTTTCATCTTTCTCTTTAGTGTTATTGTAGTGTATAGGATATGCCTGCAACACTCAGTTCTCAGTGTTTCAGTAAACCTGAAGCAAACCATAGCATTTACAGTTTTCTTGAGGGTTAGGCATTAGCTACTTTTTTAAAAGGAGTACCAGTGAAAAGACAGCCATATTGACACAGAAACAGTACTAAATATTTTTCAACATTTGATTACATTTCCCATAATTTCTTCTGTAGTGCTTTCTGCCCTGGTACAATGAACTCATCAACACCTTAGTAAACATCAACTGCAGACTGCAGCTTTATTTTTTTCATCATTGAACAATTGACAATGCGTTCAGTATTCCAGCCCAGCTGATCATGAGATAAAGTGTGACGAAAAAGTAGATCATCTGGTGAATGCTCCAGCATTTGATGTGACACAGAGGGCTCCTTTATTCTCTCCATTATGTCCATGCAGCTCCCACTGTAGCCAGTTGGAGCTGTGCGTGCTTATTTGAGGCACGTTTCTGTATCTGAAGCACTTGCTCAATTTCATCATTGAAATTAGCACAACAGTAGAGACATCCAAGCCAAGCACAGCCAATTCTTGACTATTTGTATGTTTAGCTGGTTGCAGAATTAGGGTTAGTGGCTGAGCTTTTATGTTTTCGTAGCTCACATAGGGCTTAGCATTCATACTTTTCATGGTGGAGGATGACTGAGGATGGTGCTAGAGATATTAATTGCCTAGAGGCTTGCTCAAAGAAGGTTGCTCTTTTTTCCTTTTGTCATGAGGTGACTCTTTTTAGTAAAAACTGCTGTCTTGTAGACAGACATCCTACGAGTATAGTTCACAACTGTTGAAGGTGCAACTTTGATTATTCACACCGAGCCTGTCTTGGAAGGGCCATCACTGGGAGGACAGCTGCCATATCCAGGTGGTGCTGAAGCCGCTAGATGTGATAAGCGAACAAGGAACTTGGTTCAATTTCTGAGTGCATGTGGCACGTGAGAAGGGAACCAAACCCAGTAGGTGTCTTCCATGATTCTTTCAGGTACAAAAGTGCAGAACTCAGATGAATTTGGACTAATGTCATAGAGCTAAGATGCTTCCTTTGGCAGGCTCCTGTTGCCAAATGTTTAGTTGTGTTTTCATGACTGGAGTTGCTTTATAACATTAATTATTCAACCTTGTGTATTTTCCAAATGTGTCTTTTGACTGTGTTGTGCTACAGGCTGTGCAGATAGAAGTGGTATATCTCTGTGTTCGCCTTCTCCACCGTGCTGAGGCAGGGCTGACCCCTGTTGGCCCCTCTGTTTAAATGTTTTTCTGTATCTCAGAGCCTGGACTATTAAGAGCTTTGTTTTTTTCCTAGTACCTGACAAAGAACCAGAAACTTGTGGCTCACATGCCAGATACAGCTGGAAACCCTTATGTATGTCATGTCGTTGGTGCCTGGGCTGCCAAAGATATTTGGAAGTACTTAGCCCTCTGCAGAGTCAGCTCCTCACACGTGTGTGGGAATTTGTTGCAGCTTGTTTCCTAGCTATCTTTTTAGTTAAAAAGATGTATGGGGACTGCATTTGCACAGTGTTTGTGCTGCTGTCCTAGGATTACCTTTACACCCAGAACTTAAACATATCCATGTAGAGCCTTTACTCAAGCTTTCTGCTGCATTGTAGACTGAATGTATCTGCGAGGCTTTTCATCTTGGCAGGCTTTTGTGTTCCTAAAGCCAAGGGTGGGGTTAATGTGGATGGCCATGCTAGAAGTGCAGCAGTATCTAAAAAGATGAGATTCCCTCCACAGTAGTGTTTATTCAGGTCCAACCAGCTGGAATCAAAGGTGAAGACAGCATGAGTTTAGTTGCAGAAGACTACCTGCTTTGCAAATGTCCAGCTTATTGCATATTGATATGAACTCAGGTTGGGCATGGGAACCAGGGACAAGTTGCTCAATTATTAAGTATTTATATCTATCCCAGGTTGGGAACTATAGGGTTAAAAATCCTCTAGGGACTAGAAAATTGTTATTCAATCCTATAATTCTGCTATGTCTTTATAAACTCCCTTTGAGACCAGCTCGTTCTCCTTTCCTCCTCCTCTAGCCCTGTGTCTGGTGGGAGCTGCTTTTATTGGGACAAACATGTAAGGAGCAGGCCTGTTCTGGGGCCTCCAGCTGCTTGTGTTTAGGCCTATGGATGTGTCGTGGGTTTTGACAGAGTGAAGCTCTCAAATGAATTGAAAAAAAAAACAGAATTATATTTGGAGAGAGAGTTACAGATAGAAATTACAAGGCAGATACAGAATCCATAGCAAACCCCCTTGAATCTTCCCCCAACCCAAAACTAAATCTATACTCCCCAGTGCTCCAATCCTCCACCCCCCGCCATGCCTCTGCCATCCAAGAGGCCTAAGCACAGCCTCTGGAGGCCTCAGACCAAGCCTGCTCTTTACATGTTTGTCCCAATAACGCAGCTCCAGACAGACACAAGGCTGGAGGGGGAGGAAAGGAGAAGGAGCTGCCTTGCCGTGAGTTTATGAAGAGATAGCAGAAATATGGGATTGAATAACAATCTTCTAGTCCCTGGAGGACTTTTTTAACCCTAGAGTCCCCAACCTGGGACAGGATGGCAGAGGTATGGGGGGGGTGAGGATGAGAGCACTGGGGATTATAAATTTAGTNAATTCTGCTATGTCTTTATAAACTCCCTTTGAGACCAGCTCGTTCTCCTTTCCTCCTCCTCTAGCCCTGTGTCTGGTGGGAGCTGCTTTTATTGGGACAAACATGTAAGGAGCAGGCCTGTTCTGGGGCCTCCAGCTGCTTGTGTTTAGGCCTATGGATGTGTCGTGGGTTNATGAGAGCACTGGGGATTATAAATTTAGTTTTGGGTTGGGGGAAAATTCAAATGGGTCACTATGGGTGTTGAATCTGCTTTGTAATTTCTTTCTGTATCTCTCTTTTCAAATATAATTCTGTTTTCTCTCCCATTAGAGTTTCATTTCGGTTGGCTCTTTTTAAAATCCACGACATTATCTTTTTATCTTAGTTGTATATCCCACCACCCTACCACCCTCCCGCCACCCTGAATTTTTTACCTTTCTAATATTTATAGAAGTTGATCATAACTGGGACAATTTATTTCTTCTTTAAATGTGTGAACTTGCATACAAGCAGCTGTACCCTTACTTACACCTGTGTGTTGCTAGATCAGCTCATGTGTGATCCAGTCCTTATGGAAGTGAGTGGGTTTTTTTTTTGCAATAGCCTCAGTGGGTGCTTCTCAATGTCAGGTTGTTGTGGGCTACTCTAGGCTTAGCCTTCTGTCTGGAGCCATTGAGGGCAGCATGTAGTATTTGGCATGTGCAATCCAGAAACTGCTCACTTGTTATATAACGCAGGATGTAAAACATCATTGACTATACGGAGTGAGGGTTTTCATAAGCTGAAAGGACTAGTGTACCCACACATGTATGCTTACATGGGAGTGCTGGTGGCCAAACGGCCAGTGGCAGTGTGTGTGGCTCAGAAAGCTTCAGTTACCAGACAGTTCATGCACTCTAAATGGCCTTTCCCCACAAAAGCTAACCTTAGATATACATGCATGTGAATTCTAAATCGAAGCGATTGGTCTACCTCAAAGGTGCAGTTCTGGTGGGTTTCTTGTAAAACAGTCTCTGATAGCACTGAAGTGAATAATTCTATATTTGGCAATTATTTATGAAGTACAGATCTCATAAACACAGCAGATGCAGCTCCTGGATGGAAGCCATTAGTGCATCTGGGGACTTATTTGCTAGTTATCAAAAATATTGGACTGGAAGGGAAAAAGAAAAGATGCTGCCACCTCTTTTTGATTTTTGACTAATTTCTGAGGTGCCTCACAGCATTCCTTCCTGGATATGTGTCACGTTAGAAACAAACTTTGACATCTCTCAAATATTTAATTGTCTTCCAAAATAATAGCATTTCAGAATACATTGCAGTTCCTGCTTCATGCGGGTTTGTATCCAGAGCCGTTTAGGGCAACGGCCTCTCAATTTTGTTAAAGAAAAACAGGAAATCCTTGCAAAAGGTTCTTAAAAGGATTTTCTTATTGTGCCACCCGTGACTAAACATTAGAATGAGTTTTTAGAGTAGCTGAAAAGTGAAATTGGATGTTTCAGATAATCAAAGATCTTCTATGGTCTACATAAATGTATAAACCTAGGACAAGGAGGGCCGTCTTGGTCCCTGTATGTGAAGGCCACTGAGAAGAGCAGAGCAGCGAATGGGTGTCAAGTTCCGCTGCTGTTTCTTAGTTGGTTGGCTCAGCTGCAGCTGACTGTGGTGTTGCCAGACACGGTGCTTTCCTATGTGCTGTTAATATAACTGCTTCCTTGGGCCGTTGCAGAGGCTCCAGCTCATTTTAGAGGCACCAACAAATTACAGCCCCAGGTGACATTTTTATGGGAAAAAGGGTGGGGCTGGTCTGTGGGGTTTTTTTGTGGGTTTTTTTTTGTTTGTTTGTTTGTTTTTCAGAGGTAAAGGATAACAAACTTGAGCACAGGACGTTCCAGCTAAATATGAGGAGAAACTTCTTTACTGTGAGGAACAGGGTGCCCAGAAAGGTAGCAGAATCCTCTGGAGTCATTCAAAACCTGCCTGGATACTGTCCTGTGAAATCTGCTCTAAGTGAACCTGCTCTGGCAGGGGGATTGGAGTAGAAGATCTCCAGAGGTTGTTTCCAACCCCTATCATTCTGTGATTCTGTGATCTGAGATATAACGGTACCCTTGCTGCTTTTTTGATATATTGGAAATGTAAGTGTGCAAATATTCCCGCATTCTAAATTAAGGAGTAATATAGTGGGGAGAAGCATCTGTTTTATGCTAAACTTGAGTATTTCATATCCATTATCTCAATGACAAGATAGGGCACATGTTACCCGGTTTGTCTAGTTTGTTTTGGTTTTGTCCAAAATTGTTCTCAGTGGGATGGGGAGTATTTGATACTCTCTTCCATCCTTTCCATTCTCATTCCTCCTGTCTTCTGCTCTTTCGTGTTTCTTTCTTTAATGCCTTCTGTTGAGAAGGGGAGTTCCAGTTGTAACAAGAATAGGCAAAAAGGATGACATTTGAACTTTAATTTGTCGTGGGTTGTTTTCCATGCTTGAGGAGAGAGAAGGGATGATTTCAGGTCATCAGGCATTCAACAGAACATGTGCGTCTTTGAGCTTAGTATTTCCTCTCATGAAATTTAGAGATTCAGTTTTAATATGGACTTAGTCTAGGGAAGAGCATGCTGTATATGATGCAGAATATTTTATTCAGTTTGTGTTCGAATTTCATGTGTGAATATTTATGGCATTGGGGTTGAATCCTTCAGTCTTCCCCAGGAGGCGATGCCAGTAACTGGCTTTACAGTATCCACTTCTGTTCATGGAATATATTCTAGTTTAATGGAAAAGCAAACATCAAGGGCAATTTCTTTAGCTGTACATGATCTTCTTCCCTCTACACACTAGCTGTATGTTATACTTTATATATAAGTGAAACACTTAAGCATATAGAGTCAATTGCTCATACAAAACTACTTGTAATAGGCTTATGAGAAATACCGATTTCTGTGCTAGGCTTTCATGCTTTATATGCCCTTGGGATTTTCCATATTGAGGAAAGACCAAAAGAAGCAGTGCAGCAAAGGTCTGAAGACTTAGAAGTACAATTTAATAAAAGTACTCCACTTGTGTGCTAATTACTTCTTCATGATGGTTAGGAGTTCTAGTGCCATCACTACTTGAATACTTTTGAAGACATTTTGGGCTTAATTTTGGTTTTAAAACAATATTTTAAAAAAAAATCTCTGTGATTTCCCTGTAAACAGCCTAATTGCCAATTTTTATTCTACTACGCATAATAGAGTTTGTCATTTTAAATATGAATTAATTTCCAGTCTTCAAAAATGTCTTGGGGCATGTTAATCTACACTGTGGATGTGAGTGTCATTTCTGATAATTTTTTGCTGCTGTATCTTTCCAAGAAATATCTTAAAATATCTAAAGGGCCATTAGGGTTTGATGCAAGAGAGTAGACATAGCAGTAATATGTAGCTCTTGGGTACATGGTTCTCTGTTATCTTTTGTGCAAGAAAAAAGCATGGAGATGCAACCTTTCAAAGTGAACCATGTTCCTAAAAATAGGTTAATTGTTTTGCCCCAAAAAAAAAAAAAAGTGTGGAAGCGGGGGAAGTAAAAAGCTCCACTTTCTCTGCCAGTGGGTCTTTATGCATTTCTAGTAACACCGCTTATGTATTGGCATCCACTTGAGTCCTTAAGCTTGAGAAAGGAAGTCAGAGAAAATATTGCAGAATACATTACTAGGGGTTTTAAATAGCATAGTGTACATAGCGCGTGCACCTAAGGGCATTTTGTAAGGTAGCAGTTTGCTGTTAAGACATATCCTTGTGTGTTGGTTGTGCATCTGTCAAAAACAGGTTTTTTTCTTGTCATAAGTACTCTAGCCTTTCATTTCATCACAGTCTCAGAAGCTGAAGTCTCAAGTCCAGGTCTGCAAATACTCTATTGTGGAAACTTCTACTGATGTCTTCCTGCCATTACCTGGAATTCATACTGAGTCTGTAGATTAATGGCTCTCACTCAAGCATCTGTGAACCATTAGAGGCCCATGGAGTATTTTGCTCTTGAGGTGATCTTTTCCTCTCATTGATGCTTTAAATGAAAATAACTGGAAGATATCTGATTTTTGTAATTGCTACAGAGCATGGTGGGTCACCCATAGAGAGCTAAGGAATATCTGCAATAAAAAGGAGAGTCAGCGAGATTATTTCAAATGAGAGATTGTCATAGTGTAGCTGTGAGCTTGAACAGAACAGATTATGTGATCTATCTTCACCCAGTGTGCAATCCCTGTACACCCATTGTTACCTGTGTGAGAAGACGAAGTAACACTCAGCTGCCTTCAGGGTCAGCATCCTCCTGAAACACATGGGTTCTAGAAATGCTGACCTGATAGCACCAGAGGTTTCCTCACAGGGCCTGGGGAAGCCAAGCTCCCAACCTACCACAGAAGCTACTGCTGCAGATGGTATTGATCTTTTGCACCTGTGCTAGGAGAGCAGGAGCTACAAGGAGCACGCATCAGTCAGCACTTTTACTGAAATCTCTTGCTCTGTAATGGCTTTTTTGAAGTCACTTGACTCAGTTGATGCTGGGCTTGAGCAATCTCCCTCAGGTCAGTAGGTCCTACCTCCAAATGTGGGTCATTTGGCAGCTATTCCTTACTGCCAGTGTCACTAGGGATAACGCCACATCGATAAAAATGGCTGCCATCAGCAGGACGTTTGCACTATCAGTTGTAATTAAAATCTTTGGCCCAAATAATCCGCTCCGGATTCAGACAACGAAGGGACTTTCCACATTTCCCCTGTTTGTGCTGCAGAGAATGTCACCCCTGGAAAAACACAGCCTCATCCCCCTGATTTGGCAAACAATTTTGGCTTGAGGCCCACATGAGCAGGAGGCCTTGGGCCTGGATAGAATTGGTTTAGACAAAGCAGGGCCTGTCAGGCCCTAGTGGGATAATCCTTGGAGCCAACAGTTTTCGGTTTTGAATCGGGGAGCATACAGGGACTGTAGAGTGGGTCACCTCTCATTTGAAGGTGGACAGATGTGGACATTAGGTGCTCACCCAGTTACGCTTGTGGCAGTGGTTTCCTCGTGATGCCTCTTTGCGTTGGATGAAAACATCAGGAGCAATGAAAGAATTGTTCATTAGTGCTTGTGCACACAAGGAACTGTCTCAGCCTCCTATCTGTCGAATTGTGGGGAAAGGGCAACTGCCTTCTGCCAGCTAGGCTTGGTTTTAAATTAGGATTTTTTTATGTGTGTGGCTTTTTCATTTGTTACTTTGAGGTTTTGCTTGTTCTTTTTGTTTTTTTAGTGTTGGTTGGTTTTTTTGGTGGTTGGTCACTTTTGATTTAAATTCCAGTATAAACAACTCAGTCGTTAAAATGCTCTGACTGGTTGAACTGAGCTTTTCGGAGGCACTTGAGTCATGGTCATAGATGCAAGTCATTAAAAAAAAATATAGAAATTAAGCACCTTTCACTTTTACATGGGCAAAAGATCCTCTTGGCTGCTTTGCGCTCTATCTGGGCAGGCAGAGTCTCGCCTAAATCTCTGATCCTACTGTTTGTTGTTAGCTGGCTCTGTCTCTTCACTATGGTGGACACAAAAGGCCTAGGGACTTACTGTCTCCACTACCTTTTTTATAGTCACCAAAACGCAGTCTCCTTAGTCTTCCATATTCCTTATACCATACAAAATGTAGCATAGGAAACAGGTATTTTCCTCTACTCTTGCCCAGTTGTTTACTGGTGAAAAAGGACCTCTTCGCTCAGATGGAGTTAAAGTGCTCATTTTCTGGAGGCAAGCATCATGAGGAAGTTCCATCAGAGAAAGAGGGGGCTTCCTCTCGCCCACATTCTGCTGTCTGTAGGTGGTGCCTCTGGCAGCTGCTGTGTTTTTTGCCAGGGAAGGCTCTCTAAATCTCAATCTCCAGAGATATTTTGTGTCAAAACCTGATTTACTATGTTAGCTTAATTTTGAACAGCACAGTCATTTTAGTAAAGCTATGAGAAGAGTACTTGCTGAAAAGCATTTTATAATTGCACATAGTTTTATGTCTATTGATTGTGTGTTACATGGGTTTACTGAAAGATCTCCGTCGATGCATTTCCATTAAAGGAAAGAAGCTAATACCTTACTGAAAAAAAAATGCCAAGTAAAGATAATCCAGTTAGGCTGCTGCACGTAGCTGAGTTTATAAATTATTGATGTTGGCTTAAAATTGTTTATAATGCAGTAAAACCTGCAATGTAGAAGATGTGTTTAGAAGATGTAGTAACATTACAATATTACTACGAAGTGTTTTTTTTTAAAGGTACAAACCCTAGATTTTTAATGAGACTTGTTTTGTCTTGCAGAGCACAAAACCAAAAGAACACGTTTATAAATTAAATATCTAGTGAGTAAATGGTAGAATCACAGATTTATAGATTCATAAAATGGTTGGAAGAGGATTAAATCCTCTCTTCTCTTGAAATCCTCACTGCTCTTGAAATTCAGAGCTTGTCTCGTTGACATCTTGAGGATCTTAAACTCTATCATCTCATGGCTAGTATGGCCAAGGTTGCCCTTAAGTTTCATATGATTCACCAGCCCCATCTTGTTGATGAGGACAAGATCCAGCCTAGCACCATTTCTTGTTTGTTCCTTTACCACCTGTATGAGGAGATTTTCATCCATGCATTCCAGGAACTTCCTAGGTTGCTGCTGCCCTGCTGTGTTGTCCTTCCAACAGATATCTGGGTGATTGAAATCTCCTATGAGGACCAGGGGTTGTGGATGTGAAGCTGCTCCTGTCTGTTTATAGAAGGCCTCATCCACTTGGTCAGGTGGCCTGTAGCAGACCACCACTATGATGTCACTTTCCCTTGGTTTTGGTTTAATCCTCATCCATAATCTCTCTGCCACCTCTTCTTTTATCCTCAGGTGGAGCTCCATAGACTTCTGTTGGTCTTGGATGTAGAGGGCCACACTCCCTCCTCCACTGCCTATGTTTCCTAAAGAGTTTGTACTCATCTAGTCCCACACTCCAGTCATGGGCACCATCCCACCACATTTCAATAATGCCAGTGACATGATAGCTCTGTAGGCACACACACATCTGTAGCTCTTCATGCCCCATGTGTTAGTGTAGAGGTATTTGAGTTCCATTGAACTAACTGGTTTACTGACTGGAGTTCCCACTTCAAGTGCTTTCTTCACAGCCTGCTGTCCGACTTCAAGGCCAGGGTGCTTATTAGTGTCATTGGTTTTGATGTGGGATGGATTGATCACCCCTTCTCCCAGCAACTCTGGTTTAAAGGCCTCCTCATTAGATCAGACAGCTTCTATCCAAAGAGATTCTTCCCCTTCTCTGGAAGATGAACTCTGTCAGCCAACTAGATTTCTAAAAGTAAGTTTCATAGCTTAGATGGCCAAAGCCCTGTCTATGACACCACTCCCTCATCCATTTCTTGATTTTCCCTATTCTGTCAGCCCTTTCAAACCTCTTCCCCTTAACTGGGAGGATTGATGAGAAAGACTATCTGCAGTCCTGAATCCTTCACTGCTGCTCTCCAATACCCTGTAGTGCCTCTTGATGCTCTTTAGGTTGCTCACTGCTGTGTCATTGCGTCCATGTGAAACTGCAGCAGTGGATAAGTCAGCGGGACATACAAGGTCAGGCAACCTCTCTGTTACATCCCTGATGGAGACCTTGGTAAGGAGCACACTTCTCTAGCTTGTGGGAGCCTCCATGCCCCTTAGCAAAGAGTTGTCCACTACTGTCACCTGCTGGTTTTTCTATGTGGTTGAAGAAGTTACATGACAAGGGAGCTGATCTGACCATCTTGGTTGAGTCTGTGGACTTACCAGATGCAGGTTTCTTGTCCTCCTCTATCTGCAGAGCTGGAATCATAGAATTTTTTTGGTTGGAAAAGACATTTAAGATCATCGAGTCCAACCATCAGCCTAACGTGACCATGGCTGTTAAACCATGTCACCAGGGGGACTGAAGTGTGTCTGGATCTGTCATTAAGATTCAGGGAGATGACTCCTCTCTTTAAAGCTAAGCATGTCTGTGGTGTTATTGGCAAAGCTCAGGCTAAAATTTTAATCTTCTGCAGTTGTGCAAAGGAAAGCCCACTTGCAACTCTTAACTTGCTGAAAGTATTTTTCCTCCGTGGCTCTTAAAATAAATAAATAATTAAAGTAACCCCCCACCAAAACTCCAGAGCAACTGGGAAGGTGAAGAGGAGCAGTTCACCTACACACCAGCTCCATAGATGAGGGCTGCATCTCTGGTTGCTTCCCATGGTGCTATGGGATGGCTGCAGAAGTCTCCCTAGGGCAACATGATTCAATACTATTTAGTGCTTTATTTTTTTAAGCAGTGCTTTCAAACTCGGCAAATAGCCAACAGCTGTGGCACAGCAATGCTGTGTATTAAGAGAAGACAAGGAATAACTAAAGAAGAGTACTCTACACTAATCCAATCTAGAGACTGTATTAAAGCCATGGATCACAGTAGCAGAGCTTCTGTCCGAAAGCAAAGAAACAAAACGTTCTCCATAAACTGATTAAAGAAGAGATATTGATTACTGCCCCTGTTATCAAGCATCTAGGACACTGATCAGCATCTCAGTTGTGCATTTTAGTAATGAAGAGGGAGAACGATTCAGCGGTTGGGAAGGCAGCAAGTTAAGTGGGAAGGAAAGGGAATCAGTACTATATTTATTCAGCTGCTGTCCAAATCAGAATGTTAAAACACATCATCATTGGGTTTTGTTTTCAGTGGGGACTACCCAAAATACTACTCCAACAGAATACCCTATTTTAAACATAACCTGGACAAGTTTACTATTTCACATATGTTTTGGCTGAAAACAGCTTGCAAAATCTCTCATACTCTCTGAGTAAAGGCTTTGTGCCAAAGAAGGAATTAACCCATTAGACATTTAACAGTTAAAAGTGGTTGTTAAATGAAATCTGTAAAGCCCTACGAAATATTTCAATTCAATGGTTGTTACTTGGTGCTCTTATGATGCTGATAAATAGAGAAAGCCGGGTACTTTCTCAAATCAGTTGTCTGTCTCACACAGAGAGAAAATTAAGAAAGCAACTGTTTTGAACATCTTTGATGTTGAAAGTGATATGATTAACCTAGCTTTCAGCTTTTACTAAAATCAGGCTAACACCTGAGTTAAGACTCTCATGTCATAGAATGGTTTGTCCCTCTGTAACCAGTGGAACAAGAGTGATACCTCCAGAAGCTCACTTGGGCACCTTTTGGGGCAGTTTAGCCAACTTTTTTCCCTTCTCTTATTGACCTTGCTGAGGGACCTTGATTGAAATCCTGAAGTCACCCTGGATAAACCTGGATCTGCCTGCTTTTGCCAGACTTTGCACTTTTGTGTGTCACGGTATTCAACTTCCACATCTCCAAGCTGTGAGAACTCACACCCATGAGGTCAAATCCCATCCTCCCAGTGGATATTTTATGGCTGTGCTGGCCCGAGAGGGAGCTTATCAGAATATCCTGATTTATGTCTATAGGTTTGTGGTGCAGCGTAATGGAACTGACCACCTGTGCAGGAAGGCTCTTAAGTTCTGGTTGACAAGGATGGTAATTAAACCATGGTCAGCTGCCTGTATTTGGGGGGGGGGGGGGGGGGGGAAAAAAAAAGGAAGTTCCAATTGTTCCAATTTGCACATTCTGCAGAGTATGTCTGAAGAAAAGGAATCTCTCCTAATATGTTGCATTTCATTCTGTAATTCCTGAGACCTAATTACCAAAACTGTACCAAAAGGTGAAGGAATGCTATTTTTGCATTTAATCCTCACAAGTTTTTCCATGTTCTCCCTTGGCTTCTATGTGTTACAGAGCTTTAAAGATGTCTCTTGGGAAACATCACATATAACCTTCCCTAATGCTAGAAATCTAAACTATTTAGGGCTTTAGTTTACTGGATAATTTTATAACTCAAACTACCCAGCCATAATTTCTAATCATACTGGATGTATTCAAGGAAGGCTGAGTGCCCTGAAAGTTAAGAGCAATAGAAAATGTGAGTCAAACACGATACTATCTGCATGCTTTTTGCAGGCAGAGCTGGGATTATCCATGTACAATGCCATTGACTTAGTCATTATTTACATCTCTCCTTTGTGATTTCTAGAATTATCCATTATTTCACTGTATTTTTAATGGAAAAAAAAATCATTATTTTCATTTGAAGAGTCCTGAAAAACTTTGCTAATTGAACAGTTCATAGTATGCTGTGTACATCCACCATTTTTCTGTGCGTGGAAAAAAAAGAAAAGGCAAGAAGCCTCTAGTGTTGGCATTGAAAATGCCAAATATTTAGCAGGAAAGGTAGCAAATAGCTGAGGTCAGCAGATAAAGACTACTACTATTGTTAATTGCCACTGCTTTGGGAACTGGATTAGGAAGAACTTAATTCCCTGAGATGGAATTTGGTCAAGGCATCCATTTATGTCTAAGTCTGCAAAAGGCAAGCTGGGGTCTTTGAAGACTATAAGGTGCTAAGGAATATTGTACCTCATCCAAGCTCTTACCGGTGATAAATAAGTGAAATATGACAGCATAACAACGTGGGGGAGCTTTCCATGTAAATTTACATAGTTGTATAGATGTGTTAGCATCTGAGCTAACAGGCTCTCAGGGAAGTGGTTGAGTCACCATCCCAGCAGATATTTAAAAGCCACAGAGATGTGGCATTTGAGGACATGGTGCAGTGGTGGGTTAATGGTTGGACATGATGACCTTAGAGGTCCTTTCCAAGCTAAACAATTCTATGATATAGTGACAGAATGAAAAGCATATCCTGTATTAACACACAGTGAGTTTCTTAGTAGTAATTGCGTCATCTTTTTTGCAAATAACTACTAACTTAAATCTCCAGTCTTACTAATATTTGAAAGTTGTATGTAGTTAAACCCTCTTTCTGATTTAATCATGCTTTCACAGTCATGGTTTTCTTGATATCAGGGTTAATACTCTCATACAATACAGATTTACATGATGGGTTAAATTAAGCAGAAAGACACCACCAGGAGCAGCACATCCACCAGTTCTATTGTCACAAGAGGCAAATCTGCAGCCCACCTCTTTTGCTGCTTTTGTAAGCTTTTAAGAAGTATTTTTTTCAGCCTTATGTGTGTATGGTTAATAACAAAAATATAGAATGCTAATTATTTATATTCCACTTGTAATTCTATTAAAATGATAATAGTAGGGATAAGGGTAATGAATTTTCATTTGGGTCATGCATACTGATTGGATATTAGACATTTGGATGGTGCTTATTTAAAAGAGCATTCTCTTGCCACTGATTTTAGGAAATGTGATTCATGTCAGTAGTGACATGTTTTTCCATCCTGGAGCAGTCTGTCAGAGTTCTCAGGAGGGTTCATTTTAGTTTAATATTCATAGACAAACTAGCCTTTGTAAAAGAGCTTTTCTGCTTTTTCTATTTACATTTCAAACAATTCCATGAAATTGTGGGGGATCAAGAGAACTGCCTGTTGAATGCTAATGGGTACAATAATATTAATAATAATATCAGTGTAAAATCCTGTAGCTGTGGCTTTTTTCCTTCCTTTACAATACACATATTGCAATTTTAATCTGAAAGGAGAATGCTTCCCTGTCCAGTCTGTTGAATGGCGTCTTCCATAACCCAAACATTACATATCCCCTGGTGAAGGTTAGCATTGTGCATCCACAGTGCAGGTTCATTTTAACAGACTAGTATTTTCCTAAGTGCTTGAGCTTGGCTTTTGTGGTAAGTACCCTCTTCTAGGGAGAAAGACATTTGCTCTGGAAATCAGAAATTACAGTTTATAATAGTACTATGAAATAGGGAAAACAAGTGGCGAAAAGGTAACGGAACTCTATATTATGCAAGGACTGTAGCTTCTTATTACACCCCGAGAAATCCTTATCTACAGTTCTTTGCCAATGTATGTATGGGCTCTGCTGCCCACAGGGCTTTGTATGCAGGTAGGTAGGGACAAGATTGTCTTAATGCTCTTTTCATTTTTCTTATGGGTCTGGTGGACCCCCACAGAAATAGTTTTATTCTTATTTCTTTTTTGGTTTATGTCCAGATGATATTCCCACTCAGTTTATGAGAGAAGCTTGTAAATCCATATTTATTCTAATCTGCAGGCTTTCTGGTTCCACAAGATGGTGCTTACAAACTGAAATCAAAATGGAAGTGTTTCCCCTCCTCTTAAATTCTCTGCTGTTAAATCTCAGATGAAATCCAGTGTTACTGTACAGAGTACTTGTGTGCTGCAAATCACATGATATTTGTTAGACAGCATGAAAAGTCCAACTGGTACTAAAGTACAGTTTCTGATGCATTAATTTTCCCTTTTGATCTGTTTGTTGCTTTAATTTATATAGTCAAATAATTTATAAAACCTGGTAATTAAAAATGAGATTCCTTAATAAATTATGTGGGAGTTGGGTTAAATTTTATATTCATGTTTTTAAGTGCCTTGTTCTAACTTTGAGCAGGAGTGGTACATGTACAAATCTAAGCAGGCTTTACTTATTAATGGGCAAAAAGATGTCATTTACTTCATGGTTGTACTGCCTTGTGTCTCAGGAGCTTGTTACTTCTCCATTCCTCTTTGCTTAAGCCGGTAAAATTAGAGTATAGCAGTTGATGAGGTCCTTGCCTTCCTTTTGTTTTAAATTCAGAATCAACACTATTCTCTGCAGTTTTCAGCAGCTGTCTATCTGCATGGTCAAGTGTATAGGACTGAGGAATATATTTAAAGACCTCTAGCAAGCCCCAGCTCTCTGTGCATGTATGCATGGAGGAACAGCTAAACATGGAAATTAGTCTTTGGAAAGATCCTTACTTTTCCTGCCATTATAAAGGACAGTAAACTATTGGAGAGATTCCTTTACATACATTAAAAAATTGGATCAGTGATATGTTTAATATGTATTTTGGATGACTAAAGTCTTGGGTCATCTGAAATGACCTCAGTATGTTTAGAGCTCGTTAACTGCTGTCCTGGAGAGAGAGGAACTGGGAAATACAGGAAAACTATTGGATTCTAGTATTATTCATAGAAGTTATAGATAGGGGATGGATGATTTGTCCTGGGTGCTCGTGGAAGATATAATTCAGTTTTCAGTTAGTAGAATCCACCATGCTGTTTGGATATGGTGCTCATTCTGGACAAAGCTCCAGGTTGCAATATAAAATACTGCACACTGAAGTTATGTTAAATATCAATGCCTACTACTATAGGCCTGGAGAATTAGGAAGTGCCATGTCTGTTATTCGTGAAGTTTTAATTGTTCTTGTCTTGCTCAGAAAATGAAGTTTTATGGAAAAATGGGAAGTGCTTATCTGTGAAACTATAATGTACTTACTGAAGGAAAATTTGATTGAGGTTGCTGGGACAACATCTTGAAAGATTGATTTTTATCTCCTTTAAATATTTTAATTTATAAAATGTTGAGGGTTATTTTATTCCAAGGAAAACCAGATAGAGTATTGCGTCTGGTGTGATTTTAGCTATGTGTTGCCAGCAAAACTTAAAGTCTCAAAACCAGAGTGCACACTCCATCTCTTACTGGTGAGTGCAGCCAGGTTGCACGCCCCATGGAGTTTCTGCCCCATTGATGTTGGGACAGTGCTTGAGGCAGGCTCCCCATCTCCACAGGTGTGGCAGGTGGTATGCAGGGTGCCACCCTTCCCTGTGATGGCTCCTCTTGAATCTCCAGCCCAGTGAGCTGCGGATGTTGCCTCAGTGGGGCCCCACAGCCTTTGGGTGCTTTTGTACATTTTTTACTTTACTAAGGCAAATAGATAATTAAGGGAAAATGATTGAGTTGCTTGCTAATTAAATAGAATTTTCATCAGTCAGAAAAGGCATAACTATCAGTGAGTTTTGAGAACTGTAAAATAAACAGATTTATAATGAAAGAAGATATTCAGTGCCCTAAATATAGCAGCTGCTGCCTCCTCCATAATGCAGTGTGAACACTAGCTAGTTTGTCCTGCCAAGGGACTGTTTTTTTATGAAGCATCATGTAAGTAATGCAGATATAAGAAATACTACTGCTATACAGTAATTCTAGAAGCATTGTGAAAGCTATTTAACATCAGATTGGAAATAACAAGAGAAAGGAAATGTGAGAGAGCTACATTAGTCGCTACAAACCTGAAGGTTCTCCCAAGAAAAAGAAATGTAATGGTAACTATTCAGGTTAGGGGAAAAAACAAAACCAAAACCCAAACAAAAAAATTAAACCAAACCCAAAAGAATATGGCCATGCATGCTGTTGTAAAGAGTATATTATTCATGCAGTCATGCCAAGGTATATACAAGTATCTGCTCAAAGTATTTGGTGTGAAATTGGTAATCAGAAGCTTCATGAACCTGTTCACTGATATAGCACAGATTACAGCCATTCAAGACAGGGCAAAACCCAGTAATGTTTTAAACTTTTATAGTTTGAAATGCATTTTGATAAATATAGCATGGCTGCCCGGTACGAAGTGTGGTGCACAGGAGTTAAGGCAATGCAGAGAGAGGCCCATAGCCCCTTTATAAAGATGCTTAATACTTGTGACTCTTGTATTTTGTCTATAAAGAGACAAATCACCCAAAATCTTAAAACAAGTTTTAGGAAAGCTGCTTTGCAGTACAATAAATGTCCTCTTGTAGCTTAAAACACCTGAAGTACATGTGAAAAGTATTGCACTGTAACCCAGTATAGTCTGATATCGAATCAGTCTGCATCTTGAAAGCTCATTTCTCTTTAGGAATTATGCATCCTACAATTTCTTCCTGCTTTCTCATCCATTATTCCTAGGGAGCCATTGTGAGTATTGTTACAGTCTCTGAAGCTGCCCTTTTGCTTCGGAAAACACCCCTCCTAACTGTGGCCAGCGTCTCATGCGTGTAACACACATAAAGGGATGTCAAACTAGTAACAACGTTTCAGGGAGAGCATTACATGCTGAGCCAAGCTGCCAAGATTACCGTGAGAACTGACAGACATTTTTATACATCTGTGCTGACAAATGTGCTGTCCTGTTTGGAATGCAGTTTGCACAGCTTTCCTCATCCCCTAGCAGCATGCCAGAAATTATCTCAATGACATATTTTTTTATTAATTTTGTTGATTTTCCTCTGCCTGGGGTAAATTCCTGCATAACCCCAATGCAGAAAAATATTTACCCCTTCCTGGTGTAATACATTTTGACGTTATTACATGTAACACCTAAATGCTCTCTGTGTTCTTGGAAAATGCTATTCACAGCCTCAGCATTGTTGCAATAACAAAGTAGGGGCACTATGACTCTAGCGTTGCTACTCTACCTAAAATTTGATGAGGAAAAGGCTGTGAAAGTTTCTTGTATTTGCTATCTAGACATTTCAAGGTGGAGTTAAATCTGAGAGTCAGTTTTGTACCGGACCTCAAATTTCAGTGAATTATATATGCTGTTTTATAATTTGTCCATGCCATGATTTCACAGTATCACAGTATAGCAAGGTTGGAAGAGACCTCAAAGATCACCAAGTCCAACCCACGACCACAGACCTCAAGACTAGACCATGGCACCAAGTGCCACGTCCAAACGTGCCTTGAACACCTCCAGGGACGGGGACTCCACCACCTCCCTGGGCAGCGCATTCCAGTGGGGAATGACTCTCTCAGTGAAGAACTTTCTCCTCACCTCCAGCCTAACCCTCCCCTGGCACAGCTTGAGACTGTGTCCTCTTGTTCTGGTGCTGGTTGCCTGAGAGAAGAAAGCATGCCTTTGAATAGCTAAGAGTGTAATCTAAGTCAGAAAAATCACTTGAGATTTTGCTGTGACTATGTTGCAAAGGGACTGTTCACTTTGGGAAAAGCACCCTATTACTATGACTGATTATGTCAAGCTTTTGGTGATTGGTGACTAGTTTGTGTGTCCTAATAATCAGGCTATGTTAATGCTGAGGCTGGGGATAACTTGAGTGATGCCAAAATCAACCACAGTTACACTCACTCATTTTTCATTGGGTTCATTGCACTGTAACATCTTATTTTTACATCATTTTAATGATTACGAGACATTTGAAACTTGCAGTTTTCCTGGAAAGTTCTTCCAAAGTGTAATTTGAAGAATTTTTAGAGTACTCTGTAATGGTCACTCTTAAAGGATGGCAGTGCCCTGGAGAACAGCAGGCCAATGCCTCATGCAAGCAGGCAGGGCTCAGACTGATTTTATGTGGCTAGGGGCTTGTGTCCAGTGGCATCTTGTTTTAACCTCTCACTGACTCTGATGCCAAGTGTGGTTTGGCTGAAGAGCGACTCTAATGCCCTCATATGTCACAGAATCATTAGCAATAGGGTTGCATATGATGTTAAGATCTTCCTTAGTTTGTCTTTGCCCATAATCATCTTTGCTAATCTCTTCCTGCCATTTTCTTACTTTTCTTCTATTTTTTGTCCAGTGTTCTTAAACTCTGAGGATGTTAAAAACGCTATCATTTCATAGACATACTGTTCTCATGTCAATTTTCTCATGAAAGTTCTATCTTGTGTCCTCTCACACTTTTACAGTTTAATAATGTGGCCAGATCTACATACTGGAGTGGAGAACAAGCTAACTGTTGTTTAAAAGCATTGGTCATAATATTGCTTCATTGAATTGTTTCCATTGCATTTGGCAACATATTCAAAGGATTAGTTATAGTTAGTTCAGTGGTTCAATTTTTCTTTTATTGAATAATGGCCTGCACCATCTACAAACAAAGCCACTGAACACTGCATGATGACTATCTTAGGTTGTGCTTATTTCACATGGTCTTGGACACCTTCATACACTCATGGTGACAAAATACATTTGAATGTTCTTTGTGGCACTTCTCTTTTAATTAAGCCTACTTCTGTTCTCGTTTGAACTGATCCTTTTAGACTGTCCTGGAGGAATGAACAAAGTTAAGATGCACAGTCAAGTATTTTGTTAGTGGTTGGTTGGGGATTTTTGGCTAAGGTCTTGTGGAGACAGTCAATTGCTGGGTGTCCTGGTCTTGGACAACTACTACTGCTTTTGCAGTACTGCGCTTGGAATGTCTTTCATGACAGAAGTTTCTTCTTCAGTGCAGAAACCGTCTGAGTATTTTGAAACCATTCGGCAGTTCCGTGGCTTTATATTGCAGTTATCTTCAGAATAAACCCAAAGGATAGACAACAGAGAGAGGGAGTGTTTGGAAGGGCTTATTTGCCAGCAGCCACGTTTCTGGTGCTTAATTCAACTTTCAGATGAAACACTTCGCTGTTGTCGCCATGAATCTTAATGATTAGTTCTTTGCTCCTGGCAATTCTAGAACATTGAAAATTGCTAGAAATTGGATCCAGACTGAGCACCACCTTTTTTTGTCACATGGATACCATATACAAATCGATGGTATACTTTATGTAACAATTCCTCTGATGCTTTAACTAGGGTTTTTTGATATATTCTTGAAAAAATGAAGAAGTTATTTCTGAACTGTTCATTATTTTCCAGTGCTGAGCTGCAATAATAAGGTTAGCATGTGATTTTCATTTCCCTATCTCTGTGTTTACATACCTACAAACTTATGGAGAACATCAACAGCAACTGATTTCATGCCTATTAGTAGCATTTTCATATTTGGTGAAAATGTTGATCTCTACTATTCAGATTCAATGAACTTTCTGGAATCCTACTCTCCAGTGAGGTATGTCAAAGGAACAATAAGGCAGTTGCTGTTTCAATTTGTACAAAATCTCAATTTTCAGCATGACTTGGGACAAGATGCATGGCATGCAACAAGCCATTTGATTAATCAGCAGAGAATTTGCAAACATCAACAATGCTTCCAAATGATATAGGAATATCTGGTATCATGTCCTTGTGCTTTGCCCTTGCTCTTCCCTTCATCTCCACAAGAGTTCATGTGAGGTTGGTAGTTTCACTAAACATAGAGCTGCCTGGAGTCTCTGGCTTTTGGTTTTTCCCTTCCTAATTGGCTTTTATCAGTTCTTTTTCAAGCATGATGGTGTCAAGTCAATTTGCTCAGGAGCCGATCATGTGATTTTCATCATGGTGCTTATGTAAACCTTTCTTCCAGCTTGCAGCTTCAATACCTCAGTGTTTTCCAAAGGTGCTGTCCATAGCAAATCAATGACATGGATGTCTTTTAGTGGGAGAGAAGGAAGTCTTAATAAATCTAGGGGCTTTTAGATAGTTTAACTGAAGCTGGTTTCTGTGGTGGTTACAGGATGATATAGTGAAAGTCTACTGCTCTCTTCAGTTCTTTATGATTTAAAGAGTGTAGAGTGATCTTGATGGTAAGAAGTTACCTTGATAATTATTATCTGAACATTCATTTTCATGCAGTAGCTAATCGTGGGGTTTCTGTAATAATGTGGCAGTGGTTTTGCAAAATTAACTTTCTCTAGGATACAGGTGGATGATGCAAGTTTCCCATGGAGAGGTAGTATATTGAAGGAGGTAGATACATTGCTGAAATCTCAGTGATGAGAGTCTTGAATGATATATATCTAGTTTTGGAGAGGACATTTGGGTTTATCTAACAGTCTATGCAGTTGTTCCTATTCCCTGGTGACAGGGTTATTCTGTGGAATAATCTGCTGATGTTTTAGCCCCAGGGTCACTGGAAGTTAAAGGAGCTTTAGAATTTGGGCATGAAAACCACAGTTAATGGATGAAAAGGAAACAAAGTGGCCTTTCAGAAAGCTTGAGATGATTAACAGGGCAGACCAGAAGCATGTAATCTACTCTGCTAGTTTAAGGGGATAATACAGGGTTAAAAAAGTGGAATTTGAAGTGGTTTTGTAGATAGTGGTTCAGATGCTTTGGGCATACCACTCATACCATACATGTATCGTTTATTTTAGTCCATAATCCCAAGAGCCCCTTGCCCTGCTGTTGAAAGCAGCATATACTGGGAAGGTGAAGTGCTGATGGTGAGGTAACAGGAGCTGTTACGGATCTTGGCAGAGTAAACACTGCAGCTCTTCGATGTGTGTCTTTCCTAGGCATTTGGAAAATCTATAACGTGCTGAATTTCACAGGTCACAGCAGGGACAGCTTTAAGGCATACTGGTTTGAAGCGTTTTGAGACTTCTGAGAAACTACTGCAGGCTATCCTTTAAAAGTGATCACATTTCAGTCATTGAGGTTTGATCCTAGCTGCTGCTGAGGAAGAACAGGATGAGGCTATGGGCTCCGTGGTCATTTGTTTGGAAAACCTTTAAAGAGAAATTTTAAATATCTTAGAATCGTAGAATGGTTTAGGCTGGAAGGGACCTCAAAGATCATCTAATTCCAACCCCTCACCATAGGCAGGCACACCTCCCACTAGAACAGGTTGCTCAAAGCCTCATCCAACTTGGCCTTGAACACCTCCAGGGAGGGAGCGTCCATGACCTCCCTGGGCAACCCTTTCCAGTGTCTCACCACTCTCACTGTAAAGAACTTCTTCCTAACATCTAGTTTAAATCTTGTAGCAGAAGTTACAGGATGTCTTTTTTTCAGTTCTGCAGAGCTTTAGATTATTTGGTGTATGACAGATGAGTATCCTTGTGAGTGTTTAGAAGAAAAAAAAATAACTAAAGGGTTTACAAATTTTGTAGATACTTTTTACTCAAGAGTAATAAATTACACAGGAGCACAGCACAGATTGTCAGGGTGGGGGGGATGTGTCACTTCAACTTATTTAATGTTTGGACTATTGTTTTCCTTTTCTGATTCTAAATTTTATTATAATAATAATAATAATAATAATAATAATAATAATAATAATAATAATAATAACAACAACTATTATTATTACTATTAAAGAATGTGTAGTCCCAACCATAGATCTCTAATTCTGTGGATGTTTTAGTAGATTATTTGAACAGCAGTATAGCAAATATACTATTTTCATGAGGGATAGTGGTTGAACAGACAGGTCCAAAAAAAGTGATGCACAAATACCGATCATTTTGACTGTATATTCTCAGGGCCTGTAATTATAGTATTTAAAATATAAATAAGTACATGTGGATTTTGTTTTGGTAGTAGCTTTTTAAAAAGCCTGCTAATTATCTATAGTGATTAAGTTCACTGTGTCTGAGATAGAATCTCTTTGATGCAAAGGGGTAGCTTCTCTTTGTTGAGCTTCACCACGCTGCATGCAGTATGAATCTTTCCTGGCTTCAATTATGATCCTGTGACCTGTGGATGTCAGGGAACTGTTCTGTGCATCTCTTATATTGCTGGTTGCAGCCTTTGCAATGTGTCCACACAAACTTCTGTTTTATAGTCTCGGTTGAGGCACATGCTAGCCCTTTTTTTTTAGACCAGAATAGAATTTTTGATAATTATATTAAATATCTCAGATACTACCACTGGTTTCTGTGATATAAGAAATTTCTAAATCTGAGGACCCTATGTAGGTGTAGGTTGTATAAGAACACTTTTGTACTGTCAACCATTTGATCTCTAAAAAGGGTGGCTGAAATACCACAGCTACAAATCCCCTGCTCTGGTGGGCTTCAGATGACTCTTCTGAACCATCTGAAATGTCATCCACTGCAGTTTCGGAAACAAACAAACAAAAAAGGTTCTATTTCTTCTCACAAAATCTGGATCGGTAACTCCAGATTATGGTTTAAACTATTTCAGCTTGTCTTTTCCGTTCTTGGGAAGATATTTATAATGTTTGTATCTCATGTCAGGCCATGTTTTTCATTCTGCAGAGTTCCGCCATGTGTTGCTTTGTTTGCTAGTCGCTTCCAAGCCAGTAATCATAAGTACTCCATCTGGAAGGGGAGCAGAGTAGTGATAATGTAAAGGGACGTTTCCACTATTCTGTTTAAAAGAATCCTCCATCTGTACCAAATCTGCCATTTTAATGAGATTGTAAAGAGGTTTTGTCTTTCTTTTTTTTTTTTTTTTCTTTTTCAAAGAGGGGAGGAGATTGATTGTTGAGATTTATTTTCTTTTCCCTTGCATATCTAGTCATTACATGATTGTATCTAAGGCTCTTTCTCTTTGCCAAGCTATGAATGACTATAGGAATTTGTAATTCATGTAATTCAGGATGCAAAGCAACAAAAGGATCCTGAAAATTTTACCCAAAGTCTACAACAAATTGATTGTGTCTTAGTATTGAGACTTTCCTTTATTATCTTTCCTTAATAGCATGCACATGAAAAATCATCCTGAATGTTGTAAGACTGATCCACAAGGTTTAAAAAAAATAGTGTCACTGTGATTTATTACATGAGACTTCAGTAATCAGAGCTGAATTGATGGATGTGAATGTACTGAGATGACTTTTTCTTGCTGGCAAATTTTAATTTTTCTCTGTGCTTTTCTTTTGTAATTCTAATCATTGCTCTTTTCAAATTAATGGAGAGAGAATTGAACAACTTTTCTTATGGGAATGTCACAACCAAAACCGGGACAGTTTTGTGGAGGTTAATAGGCAACAGTCTGGGTCATTCATCTGCTGGTCTCATCATACTAATGCGTAGTCAAAGAGCCAAAAGCTAGCGACTGGAAAAGCAAAGTAGCTCTAGCAGAATAAATAAACAGGCAGTGGGCATAGGAGAGTGGTCTCAGAGGAGCTCCTGGAGGGAACAGGCTGTCACCCAGATCCTGCTGGCAACATCCAGGAGACCTGTGAAGCCTGAGGAACAAAGGGCACAGCCTGCTGGTAAAACAAGACACACACAGAGACTGTATGGAATTATTTTTTTCTAAAATCATTCTTTCTCCTTTCCAAACAAGCAGTGTCAGCTTTAGGAAAGCTATTGAACTGCAGTTCTGTGTCACTGGTCAACTACACCCTGACAGGAGGCTGCACTCAGTGGCCTGAAGACACCACCCCACCATGGGCTTGATTTTTTGGACAGACTTCAGTGAGTTTTCTTATGCCTGACTAATTTAATCCTTTTATCTACAGAAAGAACTATTTGGCAGGTTTTAGATTTCATGTGATTCCCATTACAGAAACCATCACATTTCCTTTCTCCTTGTTCTCAAGCACCTTTTCAAAGGCAGAAGAATGGCATGAGGCACTTAGTTCTTATTCAGAGTCAAGCCCTCTTTAGTCAGAAACAAAAATTCAGTCAGTCGATTGTAACCCTATGATCTTGGCTTTCTAGAAATGCGCCGTTTCCTTTTATTGTTTTGAAACGGAAGTTCTCAGATCTCGAAACAAATAGTAATGCTAAGTCAAAATTCAGCTTTAAAAATGGACTGTTTCAGTATACTGTCTGTTGTTGCGGCAGCTTGCAATGAAGACACCGCTGAGATAGCTGTGGTGCAGATGATTGCAAGCTCTGCTGCAGGGAACTCAGCACAGACGTGTCAGTGAGGGAAATTCATTTGAACGACCTTGGTCATTGCCTTGTATTTAGATCGAGATGGAAGGCTTCTCCACCCCTACTGATAGCTGTTAGCATCTCTGTATTGAGTCAGCGGCAGAAATGAGTCTTAGTCATAGCTGCTATAATGCCATAAGCAAAAATGTGCAGAAGCAGAGAGTATCTGTTAATAGAGTGCATCATCAGTGGCATTAATGAAGTAATTTCAAGCTACATCACCTGAGTGCGTGGCCTACATTATTCATGTAGCAATACACTGGGGCCTCAAATTTTGTACATACTGAAAGATTTCACATAGATAATTAGCAACAAGTTCTGCATGAGCATGGACTTATTAGTCAGTGGCTGTGCTCTAGTCAGTATAGAAAAGTATTTATTGAAAATTTAAACTTTATCCTTACAATATTTTACTTACAGATTATTTCCTTTCATAGACAAATAGGATGTTTGGGATAACTTGTCTGACAGAAATATTAGACCTTCATTTACTTTTTTCCCTTTATCTTACTTGTTATTGTTCTTTCGTGCCAGGGAATATCCATGCACCGCCCTCACATGAGATGAGATGTTTTAAAAGGCCAGAGCAGTGCATGCTGTGCAGGTGATGCGTTCAACAGATTTCAGTACCCCTACTCAGATGGTTTCTCTGGAGGCACTCCTGATGTACGTAACTGTAGGGAAGCATGAAGAAATTTCCTGCTGCTACCAATCATTTCCAGTGAAAAAAAAGAGATCTGCTTTACTGAAATTATGAACACCTCTCTCAGCTTCCCACTGAAGTAAAATTATTTTTCTCATAGTGTGGCTATTAATCTCTCTAGTTTAGTAACTTGAAGTATATAGAAAGCAACCTTTTTGTTCAGGAAAATAGCCTCCAGAACTGACACAATCTATCATAATTAGTCATCAGAAAATCTAAATAAATATAAAATTACTGTGGAGTGGGAGGCAGGCATATGTGGTATTCAAAACACACAGAGTGTAAAATGATGTTATTGTTGCCTTTAGAAATAGTTCAAAGTAGTCTGCATTAGAAAGAGCTGATAAGCAGAATGACAAAAGCTTGTTTCATGAGTGATTCCAAGCAGCAGTGTTTTTCTGATCAGCTGATGCTGCAGCTATTTTGGGTATTCCACAGATCATGATTACATACACGGGGAATGATTGGAGGCAGCAAATATGGTAAGTGAGCCAGGAATCCTGGGACATGCTCCGTTACTAACTTACAATCACTTGTCCTTTGCCATTTAAATTGCCTGGGGAAGTCTAACAAGTGACTGTATAAAGCTTCTTTAAAAAAAAAAAAAAAAAAAAAAAAAAAAAAAAAAAGAAAGAAACCACTTCCTGGGACATTATTTTTAGCAATGGTGCAGTGTCCAAAGTGTTAACTAATTGAATCATCAAGTTTCATATCTGGCCACAGAAAATGGCAGTGGACGAGGGAGAATACTTTCCAGAACAAGTAAGCATTTGTGGATTCTGAAGTAAGAATGAAATCTGCATATCGAGTTTCTTGTATTACTGTTTTAAGTCTTTGATTGTGTGAGGCAAAGCTGGATGTAGGAAGTATGTTTGTGCTTGTTTGGTGCGTTCTGATGGATGGATTACAGCACAGGGTGAGGCAGTAGTCAAATTATATATGGAATTATTTGCTCTCTCTCTCCTTCCCAGTAGTGACATTCTATTCAGCACACTGTCAAAGATGCTGATTAACACTACAGAAACATTTTGTAGTGCTTTATTCTGTGATTGAGATCTTAAGTAATCTAGAGGTAAGAGGTTTTTTTGTTCATTGAAATGTTTTAGGAAATCTTGCATATTTTGAAAAAAGTTGATTGAAGTCTACGCTTTTAAGGTGTATCTATCAAATAATACACCTCTTCTACAGAGGTCAATTAAACTTCAAAAAGAGCCTGCTGTAGTGCTAGTATTATGCTAGTAGTGACCTGTAGGGAGGCACCTGTACCACTCCTACTCTCAGGGGTAGTCCTGGTGACATCCAAGGTGCTTCCTAAGCCTTTTAAAAAATCCTCAAGTGAGTAAGATGCTGTGAAATTACATCCCCATATGCTGCGAACTAGGTTCTAAGGTTCTTGAGTTAAAAATACCAGTTAAAACCCACAAAGTTAAAACAGTTGCTGTCCAGACTGCTTTACTGCAGAATTAAAATATCAGGTTCCCAGGAAAGTGTGGTATCATGTTATTAATATTCATGACTCCCAAGCTTTGTGGAAGCCTCAATTAATGACAGTGGGGTTTTTTTAGTAAAAGTCATTACTAATGGTAGCACCCAACAGTTTACCAGGTAATTTACGTGTCAGTAACAGCTTTCTGCTCTGAAAAATTATTGCAGTGAGTTCTCTTAAACATGTATGGTGAGTATTTGCTGTCAGCACAAGTCTGGTTTGTTGTTCCCTGTTAGAAAACATATTGAAACTCTGGTTGTTTTCTGGTGATGCTCTTCATGTTCAGAAATGAACTTCCACCAATAACTTCAAAACTATGAAAACATTTATTTGGGAGATTATCCCTGTGGAGCAATTTTTGTAGAAGGTTTTGTTAGATTCAGATGTTTTATGGTACTTGATTAAATCCCCCCCCCAGTTTTGACAACATTATTTACCCTTTCCTGTTGTTTTAAAAACATAGCACAATAGTGTCAATCTTCAGAGTGATAAAACCTCTTTGCTGATGCTTTGTATGAGCCCGGTATCATAGAACTTGATGTAGTCCTGCTAGTTTCTCTGTTCAAGAGTTTGGAGAGCAGAGCAAACTGAAAATGTTGCTGCCTTGTACCACAGTGGTCTGTGCAATGGTCTGCCCCTCTATGTTGCAATAGAAGAGTATTTACTCTTGTTTTATGGGGTTTTGTTAGAAGCTGCATAGAAACTGCTTTTTCTGCTACTATATACATTATTTACTGAAGGTGTAGTAGCTGTTTGAAATGGAGATGAGTGATGGAGAATGGATACGGTATGTATTTCCTTTGTAAACTTTTTCTTGTTGAAGTTGTTTCTGGTAAATTCTGTTTTCATTCCATAAATATTTAAGTCTCCTATAGGTTGCCATGCATGGTTTTTTGGGTTTTTTTGGTGGTTTGGTTTTTGTTGGTTTTTTTTTTGGGGGGTTTTTTGTTTGTTTTTTCAGGAGTAAAGATGAAACAAGCTCTACTTCTCTGCTTTTTTTGCCTTGTTTTGACGGATTTATTTTCTTTCTTTCTTTCTTTTTTTTTTTTTTAGTCCTGTAGGTTTGCTATTCAGAAGTGATACTTTAATTAACATCGTATTGTAATGATGTATTCTATCATCTAATGCTAGGGAACATAACTGTAATGGGTTGCTAGACAGTATGGTTGGCCATAACTTATTTCTGTAATCATGTGATTAACCGACTATCACTTTAATGGTTAAACCAAAAAATGTATGTTTTTAAAAGTAATAATGGTTAAAGTTTTTTAGCCCAGTTTAGAGAGTGTTCATTCATTAGCAGAATATCATTATTTCTTTCAATTAAACAATTATGTGTTTTCCAAACATACTTTATTCTAATGCTAAGACACAGTGGTAATTTTCAGATGAAAATGAACTATGAAGTCTGGTTAAGGTGAAGCAAAAGGTTCAGATTGTTCCGTTGTTTTTATTTTTGTCAAAAAATTAGAAATTCCTTCTGAGATGTTCAGATCATCACAACTGTTCTACAAGATTCCAGCTCTGTAGTGCACAGCGGCTCTGAAATCCAAAAAAACCACTAGTTTGGTTCTGTAACTGAAAATGGACTGTGACAAAATGAACAGTCTAATCTGCAGTTACTTATCTGTGTATTTGGTAATTTTTCTCACTTTAAGGAAAACCTTTAACTATGTCATGTTTTCCTTCTACCTTTCTTCATTTTGATTTCGATGTTTGGGCTGGGAAAACAAATTGTCTTGTTGGAAAGTGAGTTAATCTTCAAACCTGAGCCTGTGGAGTGAAGAGCAAAACACTTGTAAACTGATTTACATTCTCTGCATAGACCATGGAATGCATTTCATCCAGACAGCCCCAACAAATGCTATCACAGAACTTTCCATGACACTGCACAAATTTGCAGCAGTGAATGTCAGTGTTTAATCACAGATGGGAGGAGGAGGAGAAAGGGAGCACTGGGAAATGTGGAGACTAGTTCCTTTTCTGTGTTCAGCCCCACTACACTGGTGTACAGTGCATTTATCTACATCATACAGCATCACACTGGAAAGAAAGTAGACAGGTTTTCCTCACTGTTTCTAACTAACTAACAGCAACACGTGTAGCACCTGCTCTGGTTTGCTCTGTCTTGCCTTTTGTGGTTTATTGTAATGTGGTGGGTCACAGAATGGATCTGAGGATACTGGGTCATATTGATGGTAACAGAATCAAGGGGAAAACAGCAGGTTATGGTCAACAGGGAAATTCAGTTCCTGTAGAAGAATACGGCCAAGCCAATGTAGCCCAGAGTATTCACCGATGGTATTCCCCAATAGCTCTCATGCATCTCCAGATCAAGATTAAAATTTTCTCCTGGCAGGTTGATTATATCTTGTGTTTGAGAACTGTTAACTCTCCTGTGTGAAATTGCTCTCATGAGTTTGGGAACTACTAGCTAGGTCTAGCAGTCTTTGGCTCTAGGAATGTGTTTGAATCCCTTGGATTATTAGTACCATTGATTGCAATATATATTTTGCAGCCAATCTACAAAGGGGTGTCAGGATAAATTGTATTGTAAAACAATCTCCAAATTCTACAAACATGATACAAACTCTTCTTTGGTAAACCACTGTGACTAAGCTCATCTGATGCCTCTAACTGGCCCTTGAGAACTGACTGTTACCAGGTTTATGGCTGTGTTGCAAATCTTGCCCTAGGAGCATTCTTAATACCTGAAAGCTCTTTAGCTAATTTCCGCTGAAAACAAATCAGATTCTGCATCTCCCATGTGAGCTGCGTGGGCTTTTCCATCTGAAGACTCTCTTCAATGAGGTATTCCAGTGTGTAAACTGGAAGAGGGCCTTTGCTTCTGATAGAAGTTATAATTCCTGCTAAAGAAAACTGTGCCTTGGTACTTATAAACTGAAAAAGGTTTGTAATTCTTATAGGAATCCTGAACGCTGTGTTAGAAAATGTAGAACTCCAGTAGATAGCTTTCAAACTAGCTGTTCTAATGTGCCAAGCCTACAGAAGTGTAAGCTTCTATTTTGTATGGAGTTATACTTGCAGTATAAATCAGTATGCTTCTGCATACAGCTTTGCCACTTCAGAAATGGCTTGACCACTTGTCATCAAACAATCTTTCAATTTAATGGCGTTGAAACTTCCAAGGCAGAATTATTTTGGTTTCGAATGAGAGATGCTTTCAAAAGCAGGCAAAAAGTGCAAAGGCAGAAAGATCAGGAAACTTCTGAATTCACTGTACTGAAAGCTCTTGACAGATTATCTAGCTACAGAAGAGGTTGAGTAGCTTGTCTATAGTTCCTATAACTTGTTTACTACAGGATTTTGGGGAGTATCATGTGAGTTATGCTCCCACTGACATGCAGTTTGCTCTACTCTATTACCAGTAATTTCTACTCCACATCCAATTGAAGCATATTTACATGATTTTTTTTGTAATGAGCTCATTCTGAGCAAACAAAAACATAAAAAAAAAAAATTCTCACCTTTCTGGATCCTGATCCTAAAATCAGATGATCTGAAGTGATCATCTGATCATGCAGTGATCTGAAGAATGTGACTTAAGCATGGAAATAGATTTAAATTTGAGCCTGAGATATGCTGAAATTACCTCCATGTTCATTGGGTAGTCAGTTTCTGAGAGAAAAAAGAGGAGAGAGGAGATCAATGGCATCTCATTTAGCTTGGCATATAAGAGAGTTATTATCTTCAGGTGCATATAAACATGAGAAGAAACTCTCGGAGCATATCCAGGTCTCCATTTCTTTGTGACTGTGGTAGCAGATAGGAAAGCCAGCGATTTATTTTTCACTTGTTAGTGTATGATAGGAAAACTTCAGAGAGTGAGAGATGAGTCATTACAGACTCAAGAGTTTCTTCCCAGAGTTTGAAATAAACTTTTAGAAGCTAAGGCTGCCAACCTGGAGAATTAATCTTGTATTTTAGATGCTCAAATCTTTTGCCTTCGACTGTATCAGATCCTTCTCATGGATTATACATGTGAGTTATTCATAAATGGCCTGGTTCTTTGCCTGGTTGTGCACTTCAAATGGTGTACAGTGAATCACTGGCTTCACCAGTGATTTTCCTGGTTTTAGGATCTTGAACAGAGTTTCCCAATTTGCCTTGTCATTCAAATTTGTCTTTACATGAAGGCCAGCCTGTCATCTTAAAAGTCATTATGAAAGGAATCTTTCTCATTACAAGAAAATAATTCTTATGATTTTTTTGTTCATGCATACTTAGATTGTGGGTGTCATGCAGAGGTACATGAATTTTGTAATCCTGGAAAATTAGGATCTCGCTTTTGGTGTTATTAATTGAACACACGTGTACTAGAAATCATTTTTGTAAATTCTTCAGGTGAAGCTGATACATCGAGCTTGTGTTTCAAACTCTCAAAACCTCAGCTGTACAAACTGAGAAAGAGCATCGAAAGTAGTGCAGACCCTCGCCTCATGTCTGAACATTGTACCTGTGAGACAATGTTCAGACTTGTATGTTTGAGCTCAGTTCAGCTCTTTTCTGTTGGGTTAAACGATTCTGTACTTACTTGTTGAACATCTGTGGTGACAAGTAAGTAATATGGAGATGATGCTTTAGGAGCATTTTCAGATTGGATGTTGTGTTCAGTATATTATACAGATTACACGTGAACATTTAGCAAGGATTTCCCATGTAGATCTGTGTGTTTCTTTTGTACCTTGGACAACCACAGCCCCCTTTGCTCTTTGTAGAAAAGCAAAAGAATAACAGCTACTCTGCATTTCTGTCTTATGTATGAACTTTCTTAGGAGTCAATCATTCAGGCATTTAAAGAAACTCAAGGATGGATGAATTGCATCTTAATTCACAGGATTGATTAGATTTATAGTCTGCTGAAGAAAACCGCGGGCTAAACTGTAACTGTAAAGGCTAAGCAGCTTAGTTGTACAGCAAGAAAGCTGCATCATACCTTCACAGGACATTTTAACATAGCAAGCAAACGAGTCCCTCTGGACCCCATGATGGTGTTAAAGGCAGTGATAAACACCTCTGGTACTGGAAGATGTGAAATGCTTTTGTATTCCCTGGACATAACATCTCAAGCGCTGGGTTCTTTTCAACTGTCTTCTGCAGAGGGTTAATTTTCAGTGGCAACAGTGCTCGCAGACCCAACTTTTTGCCAAGAGAGACACTAACAGTTAGAGTTGTGTGAGTGGTCTTAAAAATGGCATATACTAAACCTTCACATCAGATGGTCCAGCTCTGGAGGCCTCAATACGGAAAGGACATGGACCCGATGGAGGTGGTCTAGAGGAGGGCCGCAAAAGTGATCAGGGGTCTGGAACACCTCTGCTATGAGAACAGGCTGAGGAAACTGTGGTTGTTCAACCCGGAAAAGAGAAGGCTTCAGGGAGACATAGTAGTGGCCTTCCGGTACCTGAAGGGGGCCTACAAGAAGGCTGCAGAGGGACTGTTTACACAGGCCTGGAGTGATAGGATGAGGAGCAATGCTTTGAAATGAGAGAAGAGTAGATCTAGATTGAGTGTTAGGAACAAGTTCTTTACTATTAGGGTGGTGGAACACATGAGCATGTTGCACAGGGAGGTAGTTGAGACTTCATCCCTAGAAATGTTTAAAGTCAGGCTTTACTAGGCTCTGACCAACTTGATCTAGTGGAGAGTATCCCTGCTCACTGCAGGGGTGTTGGACTAGATGACCTTTGGAGGTCTATTCCAACCCAGACTGTTCTATGATTCTATGCTTAGCCTGTCTTGTGGTCTAGCAAGAAGAAAGGCTTATTTGTTTGAGTGGTTTTATGAAGGACCTCTAGAAAGCAAGCACTGAATCCTAGATGTGTTTTCCACTCTGTTTTGAAAGGCTTAAGTGTGCGATTATTCAGAAGCTCTTTTATTTCTCTACAACCATGTTGACTCCTGCAACGGGCTAGTTGTTCCAGATACTGTTGATTATAGGTTCACCTGTAATTCTTCCAGAAATATGAGATGGTTTAGCCTCCACTGTGTGACTGAGAGGGAGGTGTTTCCCATAGCCTGAAAAATAGTCTAGCTTTTAACTTGTGGAAAACATAACGTAGTTACATAGTTTGACATTTCAAATAGTACAGTATTTTTGTGTACTTTTCCATGCACAATGAAATAACATGATCAAAGTTGCATGATAGGGAAAACAATTAGAGGGATCTGTTTGGTTTTTGACCATCTATTAAATTATTTCTTATTCTGCAGTCATATGCAAAATAGCTGGCCTTCACTTCACTGAAGATGTTTCCTTTGAATTGTCAGACAGTTTTATGTCTTGCCCTGTGGTTGTGGTTATGTTCAAGGCTGTGATCCCAAAACCATCTCTCTGAAGGATAATTAACAGCAGAACTGCAGATAGCCATTGGCCCCAGGCTGTCACATTCTTATCAGAAAACATGTACGGTAGAATGGTATGTAAAGCATGAATACAGATGCAGTTGTTTGCACAAAGATCATCTCATCTCTTACAACCAGCCTTCTTTCCAATAAGGAGGATACAACTGAAATTTTAAATGCAGATTTAATTAGGAAATACTAGGGATGTGCAAAGGATACAGCCATTTGGAGGGTGGGTGGAGAGTTTCCCCAAGATAATTATCTGGCTGGTCTATTTCCCATGGTTAAGACATCGCTGTTAACTGGCCAGTATTGTTAATGAGGGGGAAAAAAAATCATCCTTTCCCAACTGAGTGTAACATATCTGTTTGGAGGAAAATTCTAAGTAAATTTAGGAGCAAAGTCTGAGAAATGCCAAGGACCTCCAGTGTAGTGCTTAGTGCCCAACAGAGTCATACTGCAAGAACAATTCTGTCAGTTGCAGTAAGCCCACCCATATCAAAATCAGCAAAAGTGTTGTGATCTGTTTCCTCAGATCACCTCATTCTGCTCCAAGACTAGTTTTGTTGAGCGTATTTCCAAATGGAAGTAACATAAGTTCATCCCTTAAAATGAGGTCATTGCCTCCCCCCTACAACAAATGTTAGGCATGGTTAGCATCTTTTTGTTGGGACTCAAGCCAAAATGCATCCTGCTCTGGCACAATGGGAACCTGCTGGGGGTTTCCCTTCACAACAGCCACTGTTAAAGATGGAGTGAAAACAAAAGCCAGCTCCCAATGTGAAAAAAAGACTGGATTTTTAATCTGAAAAAGAAGCCACTGTAAGCAGAACACAAAGGAGAGAGAGATGAGTGTAATAAAAATAGCATTGGTATTGAAGGGGGCCTGTGATGTTGAAAATAATGGCTTTGCACTTTTGAGGTTTTACTAAATAATACATATCCTCCATTTGCTGAGAGGACCCTCTCTAGGCTCATGGAAAACCCAGGCCATGGCCATGGTTGACACTCAGTGCAAATTTACTAGCAGTTTTTGGTTTTACTCATGCTAAATAATCTCCTACTTTGCTGGGAGCACCTGGAGAAAGAGATAATGAATATGTATTTGCTAGCCTGAATTGGCATCAGCATTTTCTGTTTTAAAATGGAGGTTTAAGATAAAATCCAAGTGACTTAGGAGCTAGTCTTTCCTGTAATAGAAATATTTTAAAGTTGTCTAGATTTTCCTCAAAATGGGGAAATGATTCTCAGGTCTTTCCCCTACATGACATAGGTTCTGCCATCCATCACGTAGCAGGACTAGAGGACCTTAGAAGTAGGCTTGGGAAACAGCACTGCTACCACTATGGCTTATTCTGTCTCAGCCCTTCCCAGAGATGTCTCAGAGCTGATGAAAATGAGCCTCCAGGCTGCAAAACCTGTTGTGGGCTGCAGACAGGCTGCAGTGTGCAAATTCATCAGCCTGCTGTACATTAGAAAACAGCATTTTCATAGCAGAGAATACTAAAGGGAAATTTAAAAGAAATGCACATTGCATAATCCCTGTATTCATTAGCTAATCATCTTCATTTATACACTTATTAACTTGAAATAGTCCCTTCTTATTCCAAGAAAGTGTGAGGGTAGAGGGAAGAATCCATCTGTGAAGAAAAAGCTTGATATCACTTGTTCAACAGTGCTGGTACTCTCATAAATCCACCACTTATTAAATATTGTCTGAATAGCTATTCCATAAATAAACACTATGCACAGAATCTGAGGTCTGTCTCCCCAGGAATTAAAACACTTGTCAAAATATTGATTTTTAATGTAAGTCTGGATATAGAGATTGAAAAGGTAGCATCGGCACAGAGCACAAAGAGGGAGCAGAGGACACAGCCTGACAACAGGGATCCTGTGCAAATGCACAGGAAGGGCCACGATCTTTCTGCTTGATGGCAAGAACATATAAGATCCAGCATGCCTTGTTATACGTCCCATGCCTGCTGTTCTCTTGATATTTGTCAAGACAATGGAAAATCAAAAGTCAATTTTCTTCTTCATTTTATGTTGAGATTGATTTGAAAACAATAAATAAATTTTAAAAAGAGAGAGAGACCTGAATAGATGGCTAGCATACAGAATGAGTCTCCCAGGAATACTGAGGCTTAAGTTAATTTAGAATTAGAGATAATATTTGTTAGGTCTCTTAAGAGAATGTCCTTTATATATACTTTCTCTCAGGGCTTCATTGCTTGAACACTAAGTAAAGTGGAAAGTGTAAGTGCATATATTGAGAACAGGTACTCACAGAAGGTATCCACCTGTTTCTATAGGGTGCTGCCCCTACACTTACCTGTGCAAGTATTCTGAGCAATGGTTGGAAGCTAAAATTTTTGTTCCCCTGCTGTGTTTTTTAATGTCTATAACAGGTACTTGAAGAGCCTTTGACATAGGCTTTCAGGAATGATGGCAATCCAGATAAATACTTGGTAGCATTATTGTTACACTTGTTTGACCTTATAAATCCTTCAGCGATTTGAGCAAAGGCCCTGATGTCACTTCTGATTTTGCAATATAGAGGCAATTATAGCCTCTATCAGAGACTCCAGGAAGTTTTATTTTAAATCAAACAGTATGAACAGGAAATGACATCTTTTTATTCTATTATTGCATATAAAAACAATTAAATTGAATTTTGGCTTGAAATAGAAATATAAAGTTGAGAAAATTTTAGGTTTGGAAATAAGTTTGATGGTTTTGATCAATTTTTACTGATGCCTCCACTTAGCTTTTGTAGAATGTGGACAACATTCATTGCTGCTTCTGGGTTTTGGAAGTGGAGTGTGTTAAACAGAAGGTTATTCAAGGCATTTTGCAAAGTAGAAAAAAGTTGTAACACTATACTCTAAGCAGGTCTGAAGTAATGCCTTAGTTATAAGCAAAATGTAACCTGGCAATGCTACTTTTAGGGAATTTTAGAGAAGCTGGAATCAACTTTGGTTTCCAAAGGTGTTGACTCTCCTTTCTCTCTGATATTATTGCTTGTTTCTGGATGGTGCAGAGACCACAATGGACTGAGAGAATCCCAGAAGCCCCACTGAACTTTTTACACATTGGTACAACTTCTGTCTGTTATCCCTCTTAAATCTTAACATTTCTGTCCATGGTGTCACAGAAAGCACGAGTTAACCAGCCTGAAATGAGTTAATCCAATCTGAGGGCTTATGAGCTTTAGCTAAGGTTAAAAAAATAAAAGTTTTCCCTTTTCTGAATGCGTGTGGATATGTTACACCCTGGCTGCAAAAGCAACTCATGGAGTTTTAGATGCTCCCAGCTCACATCATATTCATGTAAGTGGAAACCAATCAGGTGGAACTTGGAAGTGCCAACTCTGATCAATTAAATGTGGGAGATTTTCTGTTATCCTGGTAGCTTCTCCAGGTGCTTCTGGGTTGCCACTGTAGTACCTGTGCTTCTCAGCTCTGCTGTTTCTGTACAGTGCCCCTTGCCCTGGGAACCTGTCCCTGTCTGTGCAGTGGGAGTCCAGGGTGATGTGTGAGTGTTCCCAGCCCTCCTGCTCAGGTGGCAACCTGGCAGCTGGTGTCAATGATGTTTCTGGACAGTGTGAGCAAAAGAAGTGAGTCTTGAGTGGCGACTGGCAAAGGATGGCATGCTGCTTGCTTGAGGGTTTTCAGCAATATGTTTGTGCATCACTTGGCAGCACCTGATCTAGCTTGATTGGAAACATTTATATATGTCTTCAGGCAGGAGGTGTGACCTAACTTTTGTCCTTCCTCCCACTGGCAAGCAAGTGCTTCCAAGAGAAATCCTTAAAAGACACAGGCATTGCTCTCCATCTACAGGGAAACAGCAGCTAGCTACTACAGCAAATACCAGCTATTTATCACTCCTTCTGCCTTCCCTCCTCCTTCATTTTGTTTGAGCAAATAGAAAGGTTTAGATGTTTCTCAGCATAAGCCGAGTCTGGAGTGTGCCAACATGATTGGTGGGGACTATTTTACTGTAGCAAGCTTCTCCAGTGCATCACTTCCCTGCTCAGAAGCAGCTGTAAACAGCTGATGTTAGTGATTGTCCACCTGCTGACTGTGCCAAACAGACATGCCAGTACACTGTCACAAAAAGGCTCCCAGTCTATTAAGTCCTCCCTCATACCTTTAATAATGCTGATAAAATGCTGACCTGTTTTTTACCCCAGTGGTTGCTGTTGCTAAGTGCTGAGGATATGACCTGTCTCCTGTAGTAATCTGCATTGCACAGTTCATAAAATCCTTCAAATGAGTCTTCTACCACACCTCTCAAGGCAGCTGTTTCCCCAGATTCTTCACAGTTCTGGCCTTGTAGTTTGTAGTAGTACCTCGGTTTTTATAAACCCTAATTAAATGTTTGTAAGTGAGGGCTGTTTTGTCAGAGCACATCACAGAAGTTGATTTATTATGATCACCATGGCATACTTGGGAAAAAATGGTTAAGAGCAGGGAAGGTTATAAAGTAGTAACTTACCATTGCATTGCAAAGTAGAATGTCATGTGTACAATACTTAGGAGAAAATGAAAAGCCCATAACTAATTGTTCTGTCCTTGGAAAAGAGAGCTTGTTGTATTTAAAGTACTAGTAAAATAGTCTTTAGCTTGTATTGGGACAAAGAAAGCAGACTTCATCACCATTTGTTTGCTGTCCTTATGCCCAAGATTGCTTCATCCTGTTTGAGAAGACAACTTCAGGTGGACTTGAAGCAATGCTTGAACAGAACATCTAATTTGCAGCAGCTGCATTGACAGGAGAGAAAAGTCTGTCAAATCCAGAAAACGTGGAATGAAAAGCAAAAAAAAAAAAAACAAACCATATCTGAGCACTGGATAAGTAACAGAACTTTGGTGCCAGGGTGTTTTGCATTTCTCTTATCAGCTACTGCCTTTAATTTTTTTCTCTGAAGGTAATTGTTTTGGTCTCTTCGAACCTCAGTTGTGTTGATATAAATGATCCTGTCAGGAAAACAATAAAGACAGTTCCTGTTATACCAATGGAGAAGAGAGCACCAAAATAAGTGTTGACTTTGCCATGATGCCAGGGAAAAGCCATGGTCCAAATAAAATCACAGATTATATGATTTGTTCCTCTTGAAAGCTAACCCAGTTCATTCCACTTGCTCCAAGGCAACTTCTTGTTAAAAGCAAAAAAAAAAAAAACAAACTGAGTGATTATTTTTCTTTTCTTTTAGTGATTATTTTTCTTTTCCATGACTTAACCACGCTTTTTGCCATCCTTACATTCAAACTGAAGTCATCAGAAAGGAAATTTGCACAACTATCTTTAAAGTAAGGTCTGAAAAAAAGTAAAATTCAGTTTAGATACTGGTGCTGTACTTAGAGGTTTCTGGCTGCTTCACTGTGCAGCAGTGTAAATCAATACCATATCTGTATAGATACTGTAAATAAAATGTACCATAAAATGAGGAAGGAAGGAGAACATAAAGCAAAATGTAATCAGACATCAGATTTTAAATTGTCTTCATTTGTAGAAC
The DNA here is from genome assembly GCA_013399055.1 of Ramphastos sulfuratus. NCBI lineage: Eukaryota > Metazoa > Chordata > Aves > Piciformes > Ramphastidae > Ramphastos > Ramphastos sulfuratus. The sequence continues at coordinate 74,711 of WBNM01009978.1, read as the reverse complement.
TCTGGGTTTTTGTTCAGGTAGTCCAGTCCTTCAACGTTAAGTATTTTGGACTATTTTTAATTTGTCACGTGAGATCTCACAGTATTGGTCTGGTCTGTTCAGCTTGGACATTAAAGGTGGTGTGGCACTTTTGGAAAAAGCAGCGTGGTTTCCATGTAGTTCCTACCCTGAGCATCACCATATTTATCTTCCACGATGGGTACCAGATGCGTCCCTGGCTACTAGCACGTTAGACAGTGCTGCATAATTCATGTTTATGTATGGACTCAAATCTTATGCTGCCTAGTCAGGCAGACATCCTGTTTACACCAGAGAGAGCATGTGTAAGCAAGGAGGTCAGGATTTGACCGATATTTGGTAAGGCAGTTTGGGATCCTTTCATGGCTGGTTAAATGTGTGTATGATATATTGTATCACTAGTAACTTCTTTGCCACCAGAAATCACCGTGCTGCAGTTGCTAATAGGACTTTTTCTTTTTCCTTCTAGTCTGACACGAATGCAAGTTATCTGAGAGCTGCTCGAGCTGGCAACTTGGAAAAGGCTCTAGACTACTTAAAAAATGGAGTGGACATCAACATTTCAAATCAGGTTGAAGAATATTTTGATTAAATTTGCTGGATAAATACCTTTTCTAACTATTTCTTGAATCTTTCTTTATATTTGCACTTCATATCAGTGCTAACTTATATGTTTCCTGATAAGTCATGGCTACATATTTTATCCTATGAAAACTTATTTTCTATCCCTTTCCATGACATCATTTCACTTGTGCTTGTTAATGCTATCTTCTTTTCCATTTGTATTGCATCAGATTAGGGGAGGCCATGCAGAACTTGAGACCCCGTAGTTAGTGTATTCTGACTTAATTCATACTTTTTCTTTATAACTGGTTCTTATAAAATTCACGTAAGAGTAGTTTTTGGAAGCAATCCTCTTGCTAGGATGTAATAATTTGTGTCTTCATATGTTTGCAGTGCCGGAAAACTTTTGCCAGTCTTTTCATTTGTCCTTTTTTTTTAATCAGAATGGGTTGAATGCTCTCCATCTCGCTTCCAAAGAAGGACATGTAGAAGTCGTCTCTGAACTGATACAGCGAGGTGCCAGTGTTGATGCAGCAACAAAGGTCAGTCAGGCCTATCTAATTGTCCTCTTGTTCACACTGATGGCACAGCTACAAAGAGTTGGACAGCTGATTACAGATATTATTGCAGCAGTAGCTGCACATTTTCCACTGGTGGAGTGGTCTCAATATNATTAGCTCAAACCAGCACAAATAGAAACTTTTTCAGATTATAATAAATATCACAGGTTATTAGGGAAGAGATTTAATGAACAAATATTCCTGTCTTGGATTATGTACATATCTTCTAGAAGAACTTAGCCATTAGAAGTATTAAGTAAGAGTAGTATACTATGAGAAATACAACATACAAGTGGAGTATGTTCCTGTTTTTGTTGTCATATATGCAAGCTCAGGTTTTGTGGTTCTTCAAATGTCACTCTCATTTCAGAAAGGAAACACAGCATTGCACATAGCATCCCTCGCTGGACAAGCAGAAGTAGTCAAAGTGTTGGTTACAAATCGGGCCAATGTCAACGCACAGTCTCAGGTAAAGAAATATTTCTCGGTTGAGTACTAGGAAAAACTTCACTGACATTAAAATTGTTGTCCCCTTATAAACTAATATTAATGAATATATTTGGTAGATCTCATTGTGTTAGTGATGCCTCTTGAAAATAGGGTTGGATAGAGTCACTAGTGTGAATATAATCCTGCTAACATTGAAAAAAAAAAATCAACATTGTTTTTGGCTGTTCACACACACAGGTAACCAATTACAGGTGCAAAACCAAAGTTTATACACGCAGCTGCCATTTTGTTACTGAAGCAGGTATTCTAGCGCAGTGCTGAGTTCAGATTAGGACCTTGCTATACTGTGATACTGTGATACCTTGTAACTCAATACACAACTAAAACTTTAAATGCATTCAGCTCTCCCTCTTCTGCTCTACCTCTTGCCAGGTGGCCAACATGCCAAGAGACATCACTGACATATCAAATCTTGTCCTCTCTCACAAGCAAGAGAGTGCGGTGAAATCACAGGCTGCGTTCAGGTCTTTTCTCACGTGGGATGTCAACTATCATTTGTGATTAACTCTGAGTTACCCAGCTCATTCATCAACAGAGAAAACATAGAAATAACATCTGTGTTTCAAGCTGCCCAGCAGCTACAGAGAAACCCACCCCTGGAGATTAATAAAGTGGGGACACATCCAGGGGTGTATGCAGGATACTGGAAGTGGTTATGTAACAGCAAGGCATTTACCCTTCAGCCTTACATCTGCCCTCCAGTGTCCCAGGAGCTGCTAATTGTTACAGATTCAGAAGAGATACAGATAGAACAGGAGAGTGGGAGAAAACTGGTTCAGATGAAAGGGATCCTATTGCACATAATTCAGTGTCTCAGGCTTTTCCTTGTACAAGATGATACTGCAAGCATAGGCAGAGCTTTAAAGTTTGGTCAAGACCTCTGAATGAATATTTGTCAGTTATAGAAAATTTAAGGGAGAAGAGTGCTGGTGTCAAGAGCAAAGCAGTAAGATGAAAGACAGGATAAATGTCTCTAAAAAAAACACATAAACAACAAGACTGTTGAAAACCAAGGCAACTGTGCCATAGGAGGTGTCCCTGCATGCCTGCCACATTCCTCTTCTCTCTCCTTGGGAACTGGCTAGCAGTCAGTGTCAGAGAAGGATTCAGGTTAAGAGATGATCTTGTCTGGCCCAGTAAGCCATTCTTCTGTGTTATGACGAAGTGGGCATGGTAGAAAATACTTGTTAAAAAGAGAGATTAAAAATTTTACTTATTAAGGAAACATGAAGTTTTGTGTTTGTCTCTCAATGATATGAACAAAGTGCTTAATAGAATCTGTTTTAAGAACCTGACTTATTTGCGATCTGTATTTCATGTTTCCTTCAACTGGACAAATGAAATAGACAGCTCAGTTCTCATTTTTCGCTTTTATAGTAGCTAGATGCAGCAATATTTGGTTCCAAACACATTACAATTTGAATTAAAGAGAACAACATTAAAAAGTAGTTGTAGTAAAATCTTCTGTGACTGTTAAGAAGTAAAACAAAGTAGAAATATTTCAAATGTTTTTTCCTGTTAAAGAGAGATGATTTTGAAAGCATCTTTTCTAGTTGTGTTTAAGAACTTGCGTATTCAACCCTGACACTAAAAATAATCTGAGATTGTAAACATCTTATATAACTGCATTGTCCATACACCCTAAGGTTTTGCCACATGCAACCCTTATTTTGCTAACATATGTGAATGGAAGAATTAATTCTCCCCACCATTATGGATGCCTTTGAAGTCTTTGCTTGACACACTTGTATATTTGCCATTCCACATCAATATCCCAATAGCTGGCAGTGAGATAACTGGGATTGAGTTTTTTTGGAAGGTCCCTGGAACTCCCTATTACCAAACTGCCCTTGGACCAGTTTTGTCTGTGGTAATGAACATCACCTGAGCTTTCATAAATGTTCTAACAAAGTTCTGCTGAACTTGGCATACCCCTAGAGGGGCTACCCAAAGATTTTTGGGGTTTTTTGTTTTCTTTTCAATGTTGACTCTTTTCTGTTGACTTGGCTGCCTCTTCTCTTCCCTTAAAGGTAACAGCTATACCCTACTGACAGCACCAGTGTTAGTGATGTAAGATCATTTTAACCAACTCTTCCTGTCCTTTAAAATGTAGGTTCTTACTGAGTCTGAATTTTGTACCTCTTCTAAGGGCTATTTACTACTATTGAAGACAAAATACTTTCCTTAGGCATTTTTTTTTTTTTTTTGGACAATGTCCTCCTCTTTTTAAAGGGAGAAGAAAAAACAAAGTCTATTTGGAAGAGTGTTGAAAATGCTACAATATTTTAGCACAGGGGAAAAGGTTCTACTCTATTTCCAAATGCTAGTAGTATTTGGTTGTGACCATTTTTTGTATTGATTATTTTCTGAAGCCAATAATTAGTGTTTCCTGCTTCCTTTCTAAATGCAAATGTTTGAAGCTAAAAAAAACAAACCACCAAAAAACAAACCAAACAAACAAAAAAAAAAATCCCACATTGCCTCCAGCTGAGTTAGTAAATAGCTATTGAATAGACCATGAAATAACAGGGGAAAATGATGGATTCTGCTGCTTATTGTAATACCTGCAATGTTGCATATTAGCTACCTTACTAAGTGCCTTCTGGCTTCTTTATTTTTCATTAAGCAGAATTTTGACTGTACAGTAACTGAACCATTTGACTTTGGCCCCAGCGAGTGCATTAACACATTGTTAACTTCAGGCTTTGGCTCTGATAGGATTTCAGTGCCTGCTCATAGTGATGCTTTCCTGAATAGGGACCAAATTATCAAAATAGTGGAACAGCAACAGACGTTACAGCCTGTGCAAGCCTTGTAAACATGTGGCTTCACAGCTGTTCTGTGTCTCCTCGATGGTAAAGCTCCAGTTCATGCCATTTCCTCTACAACTGTCCTTTCTTCTGACCTCCTATTTGTCTCTGCTGCCAGTAAAGTCTGCATGTTCAGTCTCAGGTCACCTGTGCTGTCCTACACGGTCTGTGTTGGACATGTGCCCTGAAGCTCTGCCCTGTTGCTGTGACAGTCAGATGTCTCTCAGCTGCTTTCATTGTGGCTACTATAACTCAGCCAAAATTCACTGCTAGAGGTTCACTTATGTTTAGTCCATATCTGGGGCCAAACTACAGCAGTTATTCTAATGGCTTCTCCCCACCAGGGAATCAGGAAAGAAAGAAGACTCACAGTTTGAAATGAAAATGGATTTATTGAAATAGCTAAACTGGTGTTAATGTCAATACACAGTATCTAAAGTCATACTTAGCCTAGCAAAGTTGCAGTAGTCACAATATGCAGGAAGACAGTCCTCAAGAACATGGGGTCCAAACAAGAGGCTGTCCTTTCCTATGCAAAAGTTCTCCTTTATACTGAATGTGATGCTTATGGTCTGGGATACACACCTGTAGCCAGCTCCAGTCAGCTGTCCTGACTGACGCAGAACTGCTAATGGCCTGCAGCCCACGGCTGGCCTGGGAGTCTGTTCTAGCAAAACCAGGACAAGGTCTTAGGCTACAGTTTCCCTTCATCTCTCCAGGGCCCTGAATATTGATGTTTTTTTCTTTGATGCAAGCATGTGGCTAAACTCTTCTCATCTCATCTCTGTTTGGGTCCATTGGTTTCCTGCAAAATCTAGGTCAGTGTCCTTTGTAACTGTTCTACCTGAATTGTTGAGCTGCTCCCTCTTCATCTTGCACCCTGGCCTGGCCACTCTGCAGATGTGAGAATGCTGATACTCTCAGCCAAACCTAGTCATATGGAAGTAGTTCTTGAACTTTTGTGTTATTTAAGCCAGATGAAATCTTCTTCTGTTTTACCTAGTATTTTTAACAAGCCATCACCTCCTGTTTTATTTTGTACTTCCCACATTCTAGAGTAATCATCAGAAGTGGTGTGTAGCAGAGCAGAAGGCCTGAGAGGATCCAAGGAGGGAGCAGTTAAACAGGGAAGCTGCTGCCCTATTTGCAGCTGACTTGTGTGTAATTTCCTTAAATCTGAAGTTCGTAGGAATCCCAATGGCATGAGATTTGGAAGACAGTGACAAGAAAGACAGGGGGATAACAAAACCTCACTGAAACCTCAGTGACCTGCTGTCCTAAACATTGAAGGGCATCATTACCCATTGCTGGTATCATAAGGAAAGGGATTAGACAAAATCTGGCAGTGATACGTCTGACAGAGTACGAAGGCTAAAAACACATATCATGACAGATCAGAAGAGAAAGGGATTGTGTTTCTCATTGCTGATGCTGCTTTGTCTGCTTCAGCAGTACCAAACTGCTCAGTCAATAGTTTATGGACCTTTTCAGTTGTTACTATAAAATGCGTTTACCACTAGCTCACAGTTCTGTTAGACCGAGGCACATGCAGTGCTGTATGAAGGCCAAGCTATTCCAGGTAGAAATCAACAACTTCCATAAATTCCTTTAGAGGTGTCTGATCTCAGGACAGGTTTCATGGTTTCATTTTGCTGCTTCAGTTTTGTGAGTGACATCAAAGCTGTGGATCTCAGAAATGCTTAGAAATGCTAGTCCCCAAAAGTTCCTGAAAGGCTGTAATCTGCCTTTAAGGCAAAGACAAAAGCATGGACTGAAAGAGGAGAAAGCACTTTCTAAAGAATAAGTGAAGCTCCTCAGCCTCTAATACTTGTATCTGATCAGCTGAAAGATTTCACTGTGTCCTTTTAAATAATACTACCCTTCTCCTATATTCTCTTAAATCAAGGGAGATCATACTCTCAACTAGCACAGGAGCATGCAGTTTATTTGTTTTGGTTTGTTGGTTGTTTTTGTGGTTGGGTTTTTTTTTTTGGTTGGTTGGTTTTTGGTTATTTTTTTCCCTAGTCTACCCAAGTTTGACAGATAAGTGGTACCTATGAAATGTTTGTGAAGTATTTACATTTTTGTTTTCCTGTTTCAGAATGGTTTCACCCCACTGTATATGGCAGCCCAAGAAAACCACTTGGAGGTTGTTAAGTTTCTTCTTGACAACGGTGCCAGTCAAAGCCTTGCCACAGAGGTAAAAGTCTGAATTTCACTCTTTATGAACAAACTAAAATGTGCTTCAGCTGTGATTCTTACCATCTAATGTCAAAGTAGTCTTTTAAACACAGAATTAAACAACGATAGAAAGTTCTCTCTGAGAAATGTGCTAATGAGCACCAAGTGACTGACTTTTCAGCAATTCAAACCATCTCTTGCCATTTCCAAAATAAAAAATTACTTTAACTAGAAGTGGTTCTAAATATAGATGTCTTCTTAGTCATAACTGGTAGACTTTCAGGTTAAGTGCTCAAACTGGGAAGCTGTGTGCATAATATAGAAGTTTTCTGTGCTTTCATTAAAAATAGTGAGTAAAGTGAAGGGCAACCACAAAGAAAAAACAACTGTTTACCTACACCTTGGAGCTAGCCCTGGGATATCAGGGAAAGCCCAGAGTTAGTGCTTGGAACTGCATTCACAGCCTCTCTGTGACACCTAGTCACCCTATATGGCCCAGTAGTGATTATTTCAGGGTGATAGAAAGGTCCATCCTTGAAGATATTCTATCATCTTTATAGAAGAAGACATTTTATTTCTTACTTTAAAAAGTAATTCTAACTCAAATAACATAACATGACCGGGGGAAAAAAGTAGATATATTAATAGTAATAAATTTGATAGGTTTTTAATTTGATTAATTTTCAATTGTCTTAGTTTCAAGATTTTACTACTTAAAAAAAAAGTATTTCAGTATCTGCTCTCTCTAATATTTATTACATTGTGATTACTCTAACTGAACTGACTTCATGAAGGAAATAATGCTCACTCAAAGAAGCCCTACTTTTTTTCAAAATGGGAAATGCAAAATCACTTTATTGCATCACTATACCTCATAGAATCACTCTATAATGAGGTTCATGTAGAATCTTTTTATTTTCTTCTGAAGTCAGCAGCATAAAAAATGAATCACTAATGGATCAAAATTATGTTTTCAAAATGAGTCGAAACTAGAAGTATGCATCAGAAACAATTTTCTGGAAATGCTTGAAGACATGAAAGCCTAGAAATACCAAAATTAAATGTTTTACATCAGGAAATTTGATTGGAAATTGTAGTTTTCAGAACACCGATTTAATTTTCTTTGTGACAGCTCCAAAACAAAGAAATCATGGGACTCCCAGATATGTAATTTTCAGGCTTTTGAAAATATTTTTGCTACTATATGATTTTCAGAAAATACACTTTTTTAATTGTGCATGGATACTTGGTTCTTTTTCTTAAGTATTGTTTTCACCTTGAGCATTGTATGCCAGTCCAACTTGAACTTGTCTTCAACTCAGCTCGATGATAAGGTCCAATCAAATTTATCTGTAAGAATTCCTTTGAAGATACCAGACTAGAAAACAATCTTGCCTTTATTGTCTTACGTGTTTGTGACAGTTTCTTATGTGTGCTTTTTATTTTCTCTTGATCTGTTTTCATATACCACTGATTTATCTTTGTAAGTGCAAAAGCCTTTATTGTGAAGTGATTGCCACTAAATATTCATTAAATATTTATTTTAAAAAACCTCCTTAACAAAGATCTTGTAATTTAAATTAAAAAGAAAACCCCAGCACCCTCTATTTTCTTTCAATGGTTTTAATTTTTGTGAGAAGTTGCTTTATTTTTAATGGAGCAGGTTTTGCCTTAAGTTTTAAAGTGCTGTTGCTAATTATAGTGCTGACATCAGGGTACTCACTTGCAATTGCTTTTTGTGTGTTGGCATGTTCAGAGGACATGTGGTGGAAATGCGTTCTTGTTGGTGTTAATATTCTCGGTCTCAGTTTACTTAGCCTTGGTACAGTGATCTCTGCACACACCAAAGTGATGGCAGCTCTCAGCAAAGTTAGGGAAATGGGAGTTAAGGGGATGGCAGCTCTTCTGGGATTGAAATGGAATGCTCCCTCCCATTTGTCCACTCCCCTCTTCCATAAGGAGATAAGAAAATGTGTTCCTATGTTTTTTTTCCTATCAAAGTTATCAGCATTTTTAGAAGAAGAGAAAACCCAAAGAGAAAAGGCATCGTAGGTAGCTGAACAACTTGTCCTTGTGCAGCTTGGCTCTGCTACTTGGCTGTGCTACTGCTGGCGGCTGTAGAAAAAACCCAGGAAGCCAGCAGTTCCAGGTCACTACAATGTGAATCGTCGCACTCGGGGTTTGTCCACACGACAGCCTCCATCTCCGCAAGTACGGCATAGCTATATTGCCAGAGCCCTCTTGTGGGGATGCTAAGGGAATTTTGTAGCCTTCAGAGCTACACAGCAGATTCTGCCTTGCTCCTGGAGGATGGTGAGCCAAAGTAAGGAAGGTGGCTGTGGTTAAATGAATTTTAAAATTTTCATGAAAAATAAAATAATTTTTAGGACCCAAAGAACGTAAATTAATTGAGTTTTTTTCCTCCAAAACTTTGGAAAAATTCTTTCTTTCAGAACTCCTCTTGATATTCCTCCTTTCAGTAAGCCAGAGAAAATCCTTACTGAAAACACTGCTTTTAGTTCCAAAGTTAATAGATTAACCCTTTTTTCTTCACTTTTGACATAGGCTGAGGATCTACAGTGCTCTGTGTCATCGTTACACTTTTATTCCACACATTTTCTCCATGACAGATGTGATTGAAAAGTGAAAGAAGGTGTTTACCTACTAGACTGGATATATTAATCAAGAGTCAAATGTAATAAATAAATATCCTAAGTAGAGCAATTTCTCTTCGTGATTTTTTTTTTAAAGTGATTTATTGGTATTATCTTGGGCAAAGCTAAAAGCATTTGTGGATTGGAACACTATTTAAATATTTAGGAAGGAGCAGGACCTAAATGACAGTTCTCATTTAGTTTTCTAAGAATCCATAAAAAAAAAAAATTCTAAAACCATCTCAGACTGTACTTTTCATCTGTTGGAATCCACCTTAAAATCCCTTAAAAAAAAAAACCCACAAAAAACTTCTGGTTTTCAGATTTCTTATTTGCACTACTTTGCTGTTGGCTAACCTGAAAGGAAATAATCCTGTTTATGAGAGGATTGTCCATGACATCTATATAAATTTTCATAAATTGGTATTGTAATAAAATAATTGGTTTATTGGTTCATAATCAAATATTATTAGATTTTAAATCTTCATATAAAATACATCAGATAGAGCTGACATATTTGGAGTTATTTTTCCTTTTAAAAAAAAAAAAAAAAAGGTAGATTAAAAGTTGTAGCTTGCCAGGGGGGTGGGGAGGAATAGATGACAGTTTGCCATGGAAATATCTTTAATGATTGTAATTTGAACATTTAAGCTTTCTATACCTCTTTATGTAATTCTACACTTTATTACACTCACGTTTATGTAACTGTTTATTCGTGAGTAATTTCACACTTCTTTTTCTTAACACTGAGTCATTTTTGTTTACATTTACGTTTAAATTAGGAGTTCCAGACAGCCATTTTCAGCATTTGGGACCTAATTTACCAACACTTTATTCCAATTCAATGTCATTGCAGGGTACTTTTAATCTGCACCATGTTATACTTTGTGTTGTCTGAATTTGAGCCAGTACTGTCACTAATGCATAGAGCTCTTTCCTTCCCCTTCCCACCCTCTTGGAAAGCTTGGAACATGTGTTGAGAGTCCCCATTATGTGTTGCAGGATGGTTTCACGCCTTTGGCAGTAGCTTTGCAGCAAGGTCATGATCAGGTGGTTTCACTGTTGCTTGAAAATGATACAAAGGGAAAAGTCCGTCTTCCAGCCCTTCACATCGCTGCTCGCAAGGATGATACGAAGGCAGCGGCTCTGCTTCTGCAGAATGATCACAATGCTGACGTGGAGTCAAAGGTGAGTTATAAAAGAAAAAAGATTTGCTATGAAGTGCTGACCACATGTGTCACATCCAGTGAAGATCTCTCTTAGCATGAAGTATTTCGTTGCAGGGTGGTGCATAACTTTCTCCTATAGGGTGTGATTAGGAATAAAGTTTCCTTTGTTTCCTTTACTTCTCCTCCATTCCCTTTTTGTTTGTCAGGGTTAATTTCTCCATAGAAACTTTGCAAATGGAAAATAATAAGCAAAATATTATTAACATTATTCTCTGGGAACGTAGGCCACTCCTGCAGTGGTGTACTCTACGTATTATGCAATTAAATAATTTGATTAGTTCTTTGTGCAATTTCTCCTTTAAGAACTTTGGTAAACATGTAACAATTAACATTCAAGATACTCTCTCATTCGGCTTCCATTCAGTCAAGCTTCCTTTGTGTCCCAGTCGTGCTTTCATCTGAGCTGCCATGCCACATAGCAATCATGAAGCTTATTGCATCCATGTCACCAGTGGTGAACTAACCGTTCATTTTTTCCCCTTCTTTGCTTCCAAATGTGTTAACCTAGATGATGGTGAATAGAACAACAGAGGTATATATAAATATATATATGCATCATCACTCCTCCATGACTTAGTGCTGCTGCATCATCTCTTCCTCCTTTTTTTGCATTGCCTTTTATAGGATAGATACCTGCTTTAGATGAAATGAAGTAGCATGTGCTAGAGAAGACTGTAGTTTAGATACCAGGGCTTTCTGCAGCTGGAATTAGAGTTTAAAGGGAAGAGTAAGCATTCTTGGGAACTAAATGCCATGATAAACGAGCTGTATTTTCTAAGATGGAGTTTTCAGGGATTCTCATTGAATATATGTTTATCAGATATCTTAAGAGCTGCAGACAACCCTGTCATGTTGTGCATCCAGATCTGATTTCAGGCTTCTGCATGACACTTACCTTGATAGTGTCAGCAAATACAATGGTCTGAGAGCGGTTTTATATCTGCAAAACTCCCAAAGCAGGGCAGTGGCAGCTAGCATGGCTTGCTAACAATTTAGAAATGCATCTAGTTCCCATAAGGTTTCATTCTTTGCAGGACTGATGGAATTGCTGCATGTTTTAGCATTATTTTTAAAAAGAAGTAAAACTACTTAAATATGGAAATACGCTGCTAGAGTAATTTTATCAGTTAGGCATCTAATTAGTTAGGGTGGCAACTTATAGTGTCTGGACGTAACTCAGTGTGATTGCCCACAGTGGGAGACTGATCTTTATCATACTAATCCTTGGAAAGAAAAATCCATATTAATAATTTAAAATAATCTTTGATCTTGTTTTCATTTGCATCTTCTTTGAATTTTTATATATAAAAAACAAGCAAACAGCAAGTATCATTAAATTACTTGTATCTGAACTTCTGCAAAGAATCTCTAAGAGATCTAACTTGCAAGACTTATGCAATATCAATAACAACTACATATTTCTAGTTAGAAATTAATTTCATGTAAAAGACAGATCATTGTTTTAATACTCAAATGTTTTGCTGTTGTTTGATTTGTTGGTTTAGGGGTTTGTTTTGGTTTGTTTGTTTTGTTTTTGTTTTCTGGAATAACTGAAAGTTTTATCCTATTTCTGGTCTTCCAGAATAAATATGTTAATTTTTTTCCCTCCTGCATAGCAATATGGTTTTATTTAGACTCTCTGGGAATCTACAAATAAATGTCAGTGAGTGAAAACTAGTACAGAATTGGAATGGTGACTTGCAGCAGACTCCTGTTACTAGCTTTTGTCAGTGATGTGATACAAATTTCGAAGTAACAACGAGATCTAAAACAATAAGTATGTATTGGGTTTGTTTTGTTTTGTTTTTCCAGAGTGGGTTCACTCCGCTCCACATAGCGTCTCACTATGGGAATATCAATGTAGCTACATTGCTGTTAAATCGGGGTGCTGCTGTGGACTTCACTGCAAGGGTAAGTGTGAAATCTTACTGTTTAATCATCACTTAGATACTTTGGGGTTTTTTTTCCTGCACACGTAAAGGTATGGAAGGGCACATTGCTCTTGCCAGCTGAGGGGCCTGACCTGACTGTATCTTGTTCTGTTACTATATGGTATAAAAGGTGTCTCCTGAGCTGAACCTGAGCTCTAGTCTTCACCTTTGGGAACTTCTGTTTTAATTAAAAAGAGTTGCTCTTTTCATAGTTCCAGTGTTGCAAAAGGTAGGTTGTGGTTCAGTGAAGTGAATGCTTCCACTTGCATCTTTAACATATGGCAGGATTGCGCTCCCTGTTGAATTGTCCCCAATATGTATTTGTTTCCAGTGAACATCAAGTGCAGGTGTACTGGTGAATAAAGCAGCTGTGCCTTTGCTGCATATACAAGAGTCAGATGATATGTAAATGAGATCTGAGAAACTGGAAAGGTAGAAAATGAAATGAGACACAGAAATCGAAAGGAGTCCATAATGGGAGCTATATGGCAGAATCCATGGTGGAGTGGTGGAACTAACCCTCTTGACCCTGTAAGCTGTGCACCAAAGTCATGGCATAGCCCAGGGAATGACAGGACAGTTTCTCAGATGTATGAAAAAGGATCAAGAACCAAGAGGGAAATGGTATAGGCTTTGTTGGTGTCCCCTTGGTTGACTCTGGGCTGGGTTGGAAGCAGCTGGCCAGTGGCTTCCTCTGTGCCTTCATGCTTGGAAAGTTGGTCCATCCTCTCACAGGCAGCTGGACTGCTCTAAGAGCCTGGTGCCAGCAGTGCATGATCACACATTCTTGGCCAAAGTTTGGCCATATCTGCTGTTCAAAGACCAAAAAAAAAAAAAAAAACATTAGAATGAAGGAGCATTATCAGGGTAGGGAGGATGTGGGAGCAAGAAAATGTAAGCAGGAAAAGTGTAGAGGACAGAAAAAGCCAGAGGGAAGTTATAGACAGCTGGAAGAGTGCGAAAACAAAGTGTAAATGGGCAGGGATGCAGCAATATGAAGAGCAAGTAAAAAGATTGCACCAGACACAAGAGAGTCAAAAGAAAGGCAAATGCACAAAATTTAATGAGCATGATGCAGGGCAAGAGAATGGCTAGGGTAGAGAGGACATGGGTAGAAAGCTGAGTAGGTGCCATGAGAGTATGTAACCATTTAACAAGGGAAAAGCAGGGAGATAAATTAAAGATGAATAGCTAAATAGAAGAGGCTAACATTAAAAATAGCTTTATATTGGAAAATACTGGAGCTAGAACTACTGAAGTTCTTAAAAATTTGTTTGCACATTAGCTTCTTCAGTAATGTCTTAGACTGTGTGAATAAGAAGATGCTTATGGAATTTCTGCTGACATACAGCCAGGAATGGTTATCAGTACAGAAATTGCGCAACGGAACATGGAAATGTGTTGCAATTAATTGTGGAAAACAAATCTAATTCTTGGCTAAAGAATACACCTCTTTCTCCTGTTGGTTTCTCCAACAATCTACCAACCAAGAAAGACCTGTCCATATTAGTTGTTCACCGGGTAGTGTGCTGTGATGTGGTTAAAAAAAAATAAATAAGGCAAAATAGACAAATGTGATTTCAAGGCATTTCTGTCACAGACTAAAACCAAACCAACCAACAAAGTGAATAAAAAAAACAACAAAACCACCAAATGAAAAAAAAAAACCCAACACCAAAATAAAAACCTCAGACTATGCAAGAATTTGGCTCACCAAACCTTACCAAAGCCTCCTTGCTGAAGGTATTCAAGGCCTTGAGCAACTGAGTCTTGTTGAGAGGCATCCCTGCCCATGGCAGAGAGGTTGGAGTAGATGATTTCTAAGGTCCCTGCAAACCTAAGCCATTCTATGATTCTATTAAAGTCAGGGAGGAGATGTGGCAGTGGTTCCTAGGACAGCAGGGAGAGGGAAAGAAACTAAATGGAGCAAGAGACATTCAAACTCGAAGCACATACTGATGTAAAAATAAATAGGTATAAAGTAGTCATGAATGAATGTTGTCTAGAAAAGTATATGTTTAACATGAAATATTAATGCATTATTTAAATAATTGTGTACTGATTAATATTCAATATAAATTATTAAATCCTGTAGCAACCTTAGTAGGGGAAAAAATTAAATAGGGGGGGAAAACCTCAGTGTGTATTCAAGATGATATTGATGAGGGGAATTATGTGCCATAGATAATTCAGCAGTTCCTTTTCAGAGATTTGCTTTATGTCTTGTGTTTATTACTTTTTCCAGAGGAACAATGTTATTCTACTGCTTAGAGCATTTGTCACATAACAAAAAGCAAATTTTTTTTCACTTTAGAAAGCTTGTATATTTAAAAACTGGAATGCTTCTATAGTCAAGGAATATATTTACATGAAGCAAAGTGTTTGTGATAAGCATCACAAATTCAGGAAAACAATAAAATAATGTCATGTTTATTTAGAGTAGAAACTACTATTTGCCTTACACAAATAGAACTTCTCATATTTAACCCCTCCCTCAAAAGAAAAAAAACCAAAAAAAACCAGTTCTTTAGAGATGTCTGTTTGAGGGAGTATGGTGGAGGGGAATAGAATGGGAAAAGAAATTTTTAACAAAGACAGACCCAGAATATTTTCCTTAAAGCAAGAATGTGTGTGAAAACTGTTGATGCTGGCCACTATTCATTGAACTTAGAATCACTTAGTGATTTATTAATGAAGATAAATCCCCGAAGCTAAAAGATATTGCTGTAAGGCATGATCCTTACTCACCTACCAATGCTGGTGAGACTACTAGCAGATATTAGGTCAACCTGATAGCTGAGTATCAAAGCTAAGGATCAACTCTCATGTATCACCCACAAATTATATTTTCCAAATCACATTCAGCACTAAATGTATTTCATATTATTGATGAAAGAGAGGTCCCAGGCTAGATCCAAAGAAGTTCACAAACTAGGAGTAGATTTGAGGGTTAAGGGTTTCTGAGAAGCTTCCAAGTATGTGTGTGCTTTTACTGATAGTGTTGACGTCTTACTCCCACATCATGAAACTGACCAAATTAGAGCATTAATGCATTTCAGATGGTCATAAGCTTTGGGATTCAGTATTTGATAGGCTCTAATCACAGGTGCAAGGAAGACAAATGAGGTCTTGAGTCAACTCTTTCCCACTCAGAAAAAGAGATTAAGAAATTAGCAATTAGCATCATTCAGTACCAGTACCAATAATTATCATGTCTATGCTTGTTTTATTAAAATAATACATCTTAGGTTTCAGCAGCTCTGTTCTGGACTGGGGCACCAATGTAGTGCACAGGCAAAGTGACAAGGACACCCTTCCCTCCTCTTCAAGATCAGGAAATTCCAGGTTCTCCCTCCATTAGT
Organism: Ramphastos sulfuratus; assembly: GCA_013399055.1. Lineage (NCBI taxonomy): Eukaryota > Metazoa > Chordata > Aves > Piciformes > Ramphastidae > Ramphastos > Ramphastos sulfuratus. The sequence continues at coordinate 58,892 of WBNM01009978.1, read as the reverse complement.
TATCATCAGACAGGCAGAATGCTCAGATAGCTGGGGAGCTGCAGATGCAATGACATCAGCCCGAAAGAGCAGTGGGCTGATGCTGTGACTCAGAGCACAAAGCGGCTTGTTTGTGCTTGTGATAGCTGGGTGGGGGCACCCAGACGGTACAGCTCTAATGTACGGTGGTTGCAAAACCAGATAAAGTAGCTGTGACAGAAGGAATCGTAGCATAAATAACAGTAATATGGTGTTGAATTTTGATCTTTAGTGCTTATCAGACTGTGGGTAATGAAAGCGCTTCACAGAAAAATGAGTTAAATTCTGGCAGAGCAGTGAATTTGTAGGCAGAGCACCAGCAGAAGCTAAATGTTAAGTGCAATTATCAGCACTGGGTAACCTTGATTACTCAAATTGCAAAGCATCTAGATAGGGGTACTATGAGGAGAGGCACTAAAAAGTCACACAGGTACAGGCTGCCCACTGCTACCTTGTTGCCTCTTATTTTAATTTCCACGATGTCTCCCTGCTAGAGGAAGGACCCTTGTTTGTATTGTTGTCAATCTAAGACAAGCAGCAGAGGAAAGCTATGGAAGGGCTGTAACCTAACTGAAATCATGCTGTGTGTATGTACCGTAGTTTTCAGAAGTATGAACTGTAGGTTGGGGGTGTCAAATGCACTTTGTGCTTTTACAAACCACTGACCATTTTTCCTTTGTCCATGTTAAACAAATATGAAACAACACTATTTGCTTATCTCCCAGTTTACATTTCAGCTATTTAGGCAAGTAACCCTCCAAAGGATGGAACCAGTCTGTTTTCAGTGGTGTCCAGTGACAGGACAAGAGGTAATGGGCACAAACTTGAACATAGGAAGTTCTACCTAAACTTCTTACTTTGAGGGTGGCAGAGCACTGGAACAGGCTTCCCAGAGATGTGGTGGAGTCTCCATCTCTAGCATCCTTCAAAACCTGCCTGGCTGCCATCTTGTGCACCTCGCTCTAGGTGAACTGCTCTAGCAAGGGGATTGGACTTGATGATCTCCAGAGGTCCCTTCCATCCCCTATCATTCTGTGATTCTGTGTATCAATTCTAGGCAGAGATTTCAACAACAGCAGAGGATTATGCTAACAGAAGATTGCTGTGCGAAGGGTACAATATGAAAACGAATGTGTGAGGGTGGGATAAATAGCCAAATTCCATCATTGGTGTAGTGCAGCTGGGGAAGGGTGGAAAAAATGTGAATAGACGTGCAGGATGAAGGTAGAGCTCTGAGCCTTAAGGACAAGGGCAAATATGGTGAAAAGAGTTGCTGATGAAAGGATGTCAGAAAAGGAAGACAGACCTGTGGCAAAGGAGATTGCCTCAACTGCTGTGTTTTCAGTGCATTTCTGAGAGGTTCCAAAGACATGAGCTTGATGATGGCTCTCAGTGTGTGGGCAGGAGGTGAGCAGTGTTGCTGTACTGTAAGTAAATTATGTCCCCAGTGATACACAGTAGCAGCTGCTCCCCTCACCCCCACTGGTCTACACCTGCCTGCCTCTCAGCTGTCATATATTCCCTTGTTCCATTCTTTCATTGCATCTAAGAAAAACAGGCATAGCTCCAGGAGATCTTACAGGTGTTACAGTGCCTGCCAGCCTGTGCACCTGCTGACCAGGGAGACTGGGAGGATTGGAAGGGTACCTGCTTTCACTTTTCACTCTTCAGACCAGTCAGCTCTTTCACTGAACTGCATTGGACATGGAAATATTTCTGTGGGTGGATGGAGATCATTTCAGTAAATCAGCTGCTGATGGCCCTGATTCTAACAATTTACCAAGAGGCAGGTCTAAGAACCTCCATAACCTCAGTCCAAGTGAAACAAGATATCCCTATTGAGCTGGATGTTTTCCATTTTCTAATGAAGTAAAAGTACTCATTCTAAATTGCTTGAGTTCTTGGGCTCGGATTCAGCAATAAACCTGCCGCAATTACTGGCAGGGTATGCATGGCAGAAGTAACATGCATTTTATGTCTGTTCACCATCCTTTTTCTGTAGTATGTTTTCACATGTGTGGCTATGCTTCTCTGAAACCTTTCAGTCCTAAGAAATCCCTTCATTGTATCATCATGTTTCCCTGTTGCTTAACTAGGAGGCAATCTTGCATGAGCTAAACAAATGGAGAAAGAGAACATGGCATAACTGAGATTGTGCAGTTGCTACCTGGGCATTGAAGAGCTGCAACAATTCCAGGCACCATTCACTTAGCTGGCAATAGCACCTGTTGTTGGAGGGGTGAAGATGAATCCTATTTGCAAACTGAAAGAAGTCCAAAGACTTCCAAGTCAATCTATTTTTCAGTTTTCTCAACTGAAAAAAAGCAATTGCTGCTACTTGAAAAATATTGTTCATCAACCACTCGTCCCTTTGAATTAAACTGTATCTGGTGGTCTAGTTGACTGGATAGGGTGGATGATAGGTTGGACAGGATGATCTTGGAGGTCTCTTCCAACCTGATTGATTCTATGATTCTATGGTGTATCTGCTAAAACCTAGAGTTTTAATAATTTTGGTGTCCGCACTCAGTCTCCCAGACCTACCAACCTAATGATTAGTATGGAGAAGTGAAATCCACCAAGTGGCCTCTCAGGCTTTCAGTTCTGAAGATCTGTTGCTCACATAGATTGGCCAAATACATAGTGAAAAATGCTGCGTTCCCATCCTGACTGCTGCTTCTGGATCTGGACACAGCTGCAGGGGCTTCATGCCATGGATTTGACTTTTTTTTTAATCAAATCAGGTCATAGAATCATAGAATCTTAGAATGTCAGGGACTGGAAGGGACCTCGAAAGACCATCCAGTCCAACCACCCCTGCCAGAGCAGGATCACCTATACCAGATCACACAGGAATGCGTCCAGGTGGATTTTGAATATCTCCAGGGAGGGAAACTCCACAACTCCCCTGGGTGGCCAGTTCCAGCGTTCTATCATCCTCACAGTGAAAAAATTCCTCCTCATGGTTAGATGAAACTTCCTATGCCTCAGTTTCCACCCATTGCCCCATATTCTGTCATTGGGCATCACTGAGAAGAGCCTGCATCCATCCTCCTGGCATTCACCCTTTACATATTTATAAACATTGATGAGGTCTCCTCCAAGCTAAAGAGCCCCAGTCCCCTCAGTCTCTCTTCATAAGAGAGATGTTACATTCCCTTAATCATCTTTGTGGCTCTGTGCTGGACTCTCAAGCATTTCTATGTCCTTTTTGAACTGCAGGCCCAGAACTGAACACAGTACTCCAGATGCAGCCTCACCAGGGCAGAGTAGAGGAGAAGGAGAACCTCTCTTGACCTACTAACCACACCCCTTCTAATACACCCCAGAAGGCACTGGCCCTCCTGGCCATGAGAGCACACTGCTGGTTCATGGTCAACCTCCCATCCACTAGGACCCCCAAATCCTTTTCCCCTTTGCTGCCTTCCAACAGGTCAATCCCCAACCTACACTGATACCTGGGGTTGTCATCTTCAGCATGAAGGTTGCAGGGGAGTGCTGGAGAAAAAAAAAAAAAAAACAAAACACATCCCAGAAGTATTTCTTCTTTATCTCCACTGCTCCCTTCAAATTTTCTCTAAACTGTCTTGCACTTTACTATCTAGGACTTTGTAAAGTATCCAGATATAGGCTAAAGCAAGCAATAGTCATTGAAAGAAATGAGAAACCAGTTTTCTTAGCTGTCTGATTATACCTGTGGTGTTCAGTGCAAGACAGACCCTTGCAGAGTGCCTGCTTGTTCCCATGCAGGCCTTGCTGCAGTTGGCAGCCATCTGTGATGGAGATGTGTGTCCAGACCACCCTGTGCTAGTTCAGCAACAAGAATGTGCAAATCAGTGTTTCCCCAAGGCTGCTATACAGATGGGGAGGTGATATTTTCTGGAAATTTTAGTTAGTAAATAGTTATCTTTTTGGGGTTCACTGAGACTTCAGATATCATTCTTCACTCTGATGGTATCATTCAGAGGAAAGATCTGTCTTGTGCAGATGAGGAAATGCCTCTGGAGCTCCACCTATGTCTAAGGAGCACAGTCATTAGAAAGGCAGAAGAAAATAATTTGATCTCTGCAAATTCCAGATCAACAGCTGAAAGAAATATCTGTTGGTGCCCACATCCAAGTCGCTTGTACTTGAGCAAGTCAGAAGATTCAGGTAGTAAGGGAATCTTCTACACAAAGATGACATCTGCCTGTATCTTTCTTGCCAAAGCAAACAGAGGGTAGTTGCTGTTCCATATAATCACATCCAGCCCCGGAACAGTTTTCCTCATACACACCACTCCTTATTCTAGAGGAGATCATGGTTCCACTGAGATTGGGCATTTCCTGCAGAAAGTTTCCTTACTGGAAGGCTGAGAAAGAATTTGGCAATTTTGAAAGAGTGGTGTGAGGACAACATGCATTAATAATGACCCTGAGGCTGAGGAGCAGAACACCATTAGCCCATCAAAAAAGCAGGCAATATGTAAGTGACAGTAACATAAGAGAAAAACATCTTTCTATTTCCCTAGTGGTAGTTTGCCATAACAGCTTCTTGCTATATTCCTCCTTCTTTTCTTCCAGGACTCATACATCTCAAGCCTGAAAAAAGATAAGTGTATATAAGCATACAAGAACTAAATTACCATGCCTTTCTGCTATTAAGTAGAGGAGAAAAAAAACTAAAAAATTACGCAGTGTTGTAAGGTTTCCTGGAAAGCATCTGATTGTGTTTGCACTCATACAGGACTTTCAGAAATTTAAAAAAAAAAAAAAAAAAAAAAAAAGTAAGTCTCCATGATCTCAGTAACTGGTAGTCTATAGAATACAAAGACTTTTTCTGCATGGATTATGCTGTGTTGTAGCTTCAGTTCTGAACTGCAGAAATCTACAGAAGGAGAGAATATTGAGTGTTTTCATACAGAACATGCTGATGTAGCTGCATGGTTGCACACGATACTTTTCACATGCACAGCATAACCTTCTATACCTTCAGAAACTGACAATATCCCTGCATTGATTATTTCAGTATATGATGATCAACAACCAAGATTATTCTCTTTCCTTAAGAATGTCTACTGATGGAGGGATTTTCCTTTGTGTGGGAAATGTCTACTGTAGCAGTCTGACTATTTTAAGCTTCTGTTTTATTCACACATTCTTTGTCAGCATTAAACTCTTCGCAAAGTCTGCTCTCAGCCGAGAACTGAGAGGGACTATCTTACTGCATTCCAGGTTAATCTGAACGTTTTATTAAGAAACAGTTGGGTTGGGTTTTTTAATCAAATATGATAAAGAAGCTAAATGTTTTTCATTAAACTCCACTGAGAGGCTGGAGAGAGCTCAGAAGTGGAGATAAGTTCTGCCATTCATGGTGAGGAAAAATATAGTGAGGGGAAATAAAGATGATCCAAGGGCTGGAACACCTCTGTGATGAGGATAGGCTGAGGGGGCTGTGGTTGTTTGGCCTGTGAGAAGACTGTGGGTGGACCTTAGAGGTGCCTTCCACATCCTACAGGAAGGCTGGAGAGGGATTTTTCATAAGGATGTCTAGCAATAGCAAAAGGGCAAGTGGTTTGAAGCTGAGGGAGAGTGGATTTAAACTGGATCTTAGTAAGAAATTCTTCAGTACAAGGGAAACTCTGGAGTAGGCTGCTCAGGGAGGCTATGGATGCCTTCTTCCTGGGAATGTTTAAGGCCAGGTTGGATGAGGCCTTGAGCAGCTGAATGTAGTGGAGAGGCATCCCTGCCCACGGTGGGGAGGTTGGGGTAGATGATCTCTAAGATGCCTTCCAGCCTAAGCCATTCTATGAAATATCAAATCTCCATGATGCTACTAATGACCTGTCACAGTCCCTACATGATCTGCTCTTTAGTCACCATTTAAAACAATTCTGCAGATAACTAGGAAAGGTTTACCTGCTGTCTGACAGGAGAAAAAGGCAATCCCGTAGGACAGCATAGCATACCAGAAAACAGGGAGAAGTCTTCATTTAAAAAAAAAACTTTTAAGATATACTGTGTTTGCACTCTGTCATTTTTCCATATTTTTTTTCCTGACTTCCTAACCATTCTTGTTGCTACTTTGCAACAGTAAGGAGTCACTCTGACTGCTANAGAAATATACAAGTTAAAAGTAATACAGAAACACAACACCCCTCCCCGAAATCAGAGACCCCAGGAGGGGCTCCCAACCACCCTTCCACCTTCTCCCCACCCCTATACCTTACCCCAGGGTTTGCCTTACACGCAAGATGAGCTTGGAGGATCGGCCAGGGGGGTTAGAAGAAAAGTGGTTAGTGAGGTTACTCAGCAGAGAGGAGAAAAAGCCAGAAGCTGCTAGACCGAGACGCTGTGCCCCAGAGACTGACTTATCTATGTTTTGACTACTTATTCTTAAACATCTCAGCAAGCCTATGAGTGAAGCAGACATCACCATTGTTTCCTTTTCACAGCCTATAGTATAATTTTCTCTATTAAAATATTCCAATTAGCCTCCAACTAGCACATATGGTGATCTGTAATTGATAATGCCATGTGTCGGAGGGGAGCCAATCTCCTTTCAGATAGGGAATGTAGGTGGCTTATGGCTCAGAAAAGGATAACTCAAAAGTTGTTTGAATTTTCTTGTGAAGCTGTAGATAACTGCAGCTGAAAGAACTTAGTGTTTCCTCTGATCTGGCATAAGCAAAAGCCACTGAATGTAAAAGCAGGTCACACTTCACCTGCTGTATTGCTGGGTGTTGTGAGACTCCAAAGGCAGGCATTGGCCCTGTGTGAAAGGGTGGTGGCTTGCAGTACGTGATGGATAGCGATAAAGAGAAAACAGCCTTCCCTGCTGCTGTGAGGTGTGAGGAAAACCGCATGCATCCAAGCTATCACACTTGGAGCTATATACAGTTTCAGAGTACTTCAAGTCATATACTCCAGTAAATCTACCAAGGGGGAGAAGAAAGGATATTTGCTATTTCACAAGATAATGAGCATTTGTTGCGTAGGTTTAGGTTGCTATCCTCACAAGTTCTGTTTCATATTCCCTGTGGAATTTGTTAACTCTCAACCTGAATGGCAAGTTGGATCTCAATGTTAAAGGGTCTACCTGAGACGTTATCCAGCATTTGATATTTCAACAGCAAGGGCAAGAAGCGCTCCAACAGACATTCTAGATCTGAACCACATCTTTTAATGTCAACTTTTTGAAGGCATTTCAGCTTTATTACTGCAGGAAAACATTTCCAAAAGTTTCCTGATTTACTATTCTATCTTAAGAACAAAGGGAGAAATTTATAGAAGATCAAACAGATAAAAATAGATTGAAAAGACAGCAGATGCTGTTGATTTACTAAGAATTCAGAGCCTCACATTTGGTTGCTATATTGTTTGCTGATACCACAGTTTCTGTAATAATAATTTACACCCATACTGCAGATATTATGAACATTTTTTATTCTCTAGTTTCTTGTGACAAGTATAAGCAACTCAGTGTTGAGTTGCTTGCTTTACGTTTTGTCACCAGAAACCGTAATGATGTTGTTGTCTGAGGTTTATTCACTTCTCAATTCACTTTCTTCATTGTCAAATGAGAGAGAGGAAGGGGTCATATGCATGATACATCTAAATATAACTCTTTAGGCCTTGGCAACACAGTGTTGAAGAAGGATGCTTACACCCTTCAGTGTGCAATTATTCAAGCATTCACATAAGGCATCACTTCATCTCCGTGGAGTCAGAGCTCTCAGCCAGCTAAAATTATTACTTTATGTCATTTATTATCAGAAAAAGCTTATAAAGCTAAATGGCAAAATAAACTTCTGAACAGAGACCTGTCCCATCTCTTTTCCCCCTTCATTTCCCCACAGTGTTTTCTTGAACTGCTAGGGTTGAAAAAGGCTAAACATGCCTTTCCTTCTTTGTTTCTTGGTTCTTTTTATGAACTGTCCAAATCTCTGCATCCTTCATCCCAGAGAGTGAGTGCTCCAGTGCTGTTTTCCCAGAGAAGAGAAGCTGAGTTTGGTCATCCATAATGATAGCTACTTCACTGGACATACAGAGTTTTGTCTGCTTGATTTCTCCTGCTCAATTCATTATTTCAGGGTATCTGTGAGTAGGTCCTTTCCCTAACTAACTGCATCTGAAATAGTCACCTCCATTCTCTATCCATCTCCTTCTAATGCAACTCGAAGTTTCAAGACCCTAGACAGACTAAATTTGGTGGTGATTTTTTTGGTTGGTTTTTTGTTTGTTTGTTTGTTTTGGGGTTTTGGGGTTTTTTTTTGCGTGTGTATTTTTTGTTTGGGGGTGGGGTTTTTTGGGGGTTTTTTAATTTTTTTTTTTGTTTTTCAATGAAGACAGGTGATCAAATGGAGTATTGCTTGCAGAAGTGAGCTCAGTCCTTATTCACTCCTGGAGAATTTCTCTATAGTCCTAGCCAGAGGGCTTACCCCTGTCAGAAGCTGAGAAAGAGCTGCACTGTTCCAATAGCTATAGTACTAACTAGAAATATGAAGGTCATTTGAACAGAACTTCTTTGGAACATGAAATTGGATAATTTTAATTTTATTTCCTGTGTTGCAAGCAAACAAAGTGACCTAAATCTTAATTGCTAAGTAGAAGTAATTTCTTTTGGACTTGAGGTGTACATCTGCCAATCATTCATCTACTCTTGAATCAGCTCTCTTTCATTTAAGGTAACAGGAGCTTTGAATGATTGGATGGGCAAATAATTAGATCCAAAGTGCACATTATTATGGTTATACCCTTCTCCGTGCTGTACTAGATTGATTTAGTTTAGTGTTAAGATGAATGAGAACCAGACTTCTAATATGCATTTGTCCTACCTTTCATAATGTTGTCCCTTTCTCCTTCATTACTTTATTGATGATTAGAAAAAGCATTTCTTCTGCTCAGTGTATGATACAGTAAATTATTCATACTAGACTATTTTGACATATTAACAAGGCACTGAGTTCTATTAAACTGAATTAACCTCGTTGCCCATCAACCCTAGCAAGTGGAAAAAATTCATCTTTCAGTCTAAATTACCTGCAGTACCCTTTGCTTCAAGACACAGAAGCTATTTCCTTTACTGGTTGGTTTGGATTTTGTTTTGTTTCATTGTTTGGTTTTGGTTTTGTTTTTTTCTTAGGAAAGTAAAATTCATCTTTCCTCCTTGGTAGAAAAGAAAAGCAGAAAGTATCTCCCCATAATTGGTTTTCTCCTCTCCTTTTCTTATTTTTTTTTTTTTTTTTTTTTTTTTGTGTGGCTGATACAGTAATATACTGACCCCATGTTATATCCAATGTAAAATTCTAGTCAAATAGAATTAATTCCTTTTTTTCAAAACTGACTCACAAATTACAGGTTAAATGATGACAGTTTTACATCCCTGGAAGGATTAGGTATAGTCTTCTTTTTGTTTTAGTGTGCTAAGCATCTTTTTGGTTTACTCCAATTTTTAAAGAAATGAGAAGCTACCCTGGAATAGTAAGTCACTTGATGCTCTAATGATCATTAATATTGACAAAACAAGCTCTGCAATTTCATCTCAGTAAAATGTATTTTACCTCTGTGATAGTATTAGTACTTGCTAGTAGCTTATGTGTTAGGTTCATAATGGTATGTTGCTTAAATGATAATGTAGCACACTGTATTTAGGCACTCAGTGTTGTTATTATTAAGCTGTGAGTCAGGCTGTCACATCTGAGAAGGGATCTTTTCCAGTGCTGCCTTTCCATTACTCCACTCACCTTCAGTTTTGAGGAAGCACTATTAAATGGTCTGTTGACCAAGTGACTCCTGTACCACTGTCCAACTATTTAAGGCTGAAGGATACAAGCTCACAAAAACTTTCTGCTTTCTGCTCACTCACAGGGAAACTGGTTTTAAACAGCCAGCTGTTTGTGCTGCCCCTGAATATACAGAAGCATGTTCTTTAAAATTACGTTTATCTTCATACAGAAGCTGCATGCTCTCTATTTAAGTCCTTTTATTTTTACTTGGTTCCATATCATCAGATAGATACAAGATATGACCTTTGTACACCAGAAGATAAAGGATTCATCAGAGCATGAAGAAATGTCCTAGCTACTTCTTGTTAAAGAAGTGTGTTGGTGTGCACATGCATTGGTTATGTAACTGTCCTGGATGTGCAGCATTGCTGCACGCTGCTAGCCCGCCAGGCAGGAGAGAAACACCAATTTACTGTCTCACTTCAAATACAGCATTACATCAAAACAGATAGAAACAAACTTGGTAGAAGAAATTAGTGATGTAATTGAAATGTAGGTGTTTGTGAGGCTTTCAGAGTTGGCTGGTAATGTTCAGAAATAAGTAGCATTGGCATCTTGTTGCTTTTGAATCAGGTGTAATGGTTTTATTTATTTTTCACGGCTCCTAAAAGGCCAATGGAGTTGTGAGCTATGAATCCTTGTCATTACATGCTCAGAAACAACCAGACTTCACTTAAATTGCTAGGATTATGTCAGTAAAATTGCATAAATTTAACTCCTATACTAAATCTGAGAACTGAGGCACAATCATATCTTGTAACTCCAATCACAACTTGATAATTTGTCATTGTAACATCTATGTTAACCTGTCAGGCCAGAAATACACATATGTGGATAAACACAGCTTGCCTTTGCTTTCAGGCTTCTGGAGAAACAAAACTGTGCTACGCTTTAGCAAATTGTGCATGATTCATTCAGTGAGCAAACTGATCACAGCATTTTGAAAGAAAGATATATGGATATTTACTGTCATGTTTTTTCCTTCCACAGAATGATATCACGCCGTTACATGTTGCATCCAAGAGGGGAAATGCAAATATGGTCAAACTCCTACTTGATCGAGGAGCTAAAATTGATGCCAAAACAAGGGTAAGCTAAAGTGTGAATGATGTGAGTGACTGTGGAATGCTTGTCTCTGACCTGTTCCTTGCTGTACAGCTTAAATCATTCATCTTCCTGGCAGCCTACCATAGCTGCACTGGATTTCTTTCTTTAGAAAATGGTTGCAGTAGGATGTTAACAATTTACATCTCTTAAAGGTGAGGGTGGTGAGATGCTGGAATAGGCAGACTGGAGAAGTTGTGGATGCCTTCTCCCTGGAACCAAGGTTAGGTTGAATGGTGTTTTGAACAACCTGGTCTCATGGAAGGTGTTCCTCCCCATGGCAGGGTAGTTGAACTAGATGTCCTTATAATGTCCTTTCCAACCCAAACCATTCTGTGATTCTATATGTGAAAGGAAGGCTTGGTCTGGTAGATGGGGAGCATGAAAACCGAAGACTAGAGGTTAAAACTAGACTAGGCAGATGATAACAAGTTGCAACTGGAACATGGTTGTGTGTTCCTCTGGGGATTAAATGAGAAGATGTTACAGTTGCCAGAGTTTTTAGCTGCCCAAGTTAATATTCTGAACAGTCCTGATCTCTTCTTCACCATCTGCTGTGCCAGGATTTCCACACATTTCCGAAGCACTGCAGCTTATACTGCAAATCATATACTGACAGAGCCCTGGACCAGGCTGCCCAGAGAGGTTGAGGAATCTCCTCTGGAGAGATTCCAAACCCACCTGGACATGAGCCTGTGCAACCTGTTCTGAGTGACCCTGCTTTGGCAGGAGGTTTGGACTAGATGATGTATGGAAGTCCCTTCCAGCCTTTACTATTCTATGTCATTCTGTGTGAAAGCAGTGTGTGAAGCACCCTGTACGGCAAAGTTCAGAACCAACCAATCTCCATGTTCTTTGTAGAGCATTTAATTAGAAGCTGCTTTTAGCTGTTTAGGGGGTAGAGATGAATGCACAGGAAAATACTAAAAGACAAGAAATTCTTCACAGAAAGAGAGATTGGCCATTGGAATGGGCTGCCCAGGGAGGTGGCAGAGTCCCCATACCTGGAAATGTTTAAAAAGAGATCGGATGTGCCACTTGGTGCCATGATTTAGTTGATTATATGGTGTTGGGTGATAGGTTGGACTTGATGATCTCAAAGATCTTTTCCAATTTGGTTAATTCTGTGATTCAGCCTCTGTCTGACTGAGTGCTTAGCTGTTGGCTTGGATTTGTGAGCAAATGTGCAAGGCGTAGCGATGGTTTCCATCAAGTTGACACCTAACACTACTGAGTGACTTAGAAGTTTAAGGCACATGTTTGTAACTAATTGCTGTGGTTAAAACCCAATCAAACCAGTTTAGGGATATTTAGTTTACTCTGTGTCAGAAAGAGAAGGAAAGCTAGGAGTAGTGGTGCTGTAGGCTGTCATCATAGTCTTTGCAGCACACTCCTGTGCACGTGAGGTGACCTTCAGGAGCTGTGCCTGTAACTTTTTGACAACTGCCATTGCATTAAAATGTTAGATGATCGCCTGTCTTTTGTTTCTCATTCTGTGTTAATTCCACCTGAGGCATCCCTGCCCATGGTGGGAAGGTTGGAGTAGATGATCTCTAAGGTCCCTTCCAACCTAAACCATTCTATGATTCTATGCATAATTCTAAACAAAACAAAAATATAAGTTGGGGTTTTTTTAACAGTTATTACTGTTCTCACAGCTTTTTGGTTGATTTTCTTGTATTTCAGCAGTCTCTGAGATTTCCTGCAGTGCTTGTTGAGACATATTCATTCTACCTTTTTTTTTATGTAGCAAATTCAGAAACTGGGTCAGTTTAGTCATCTTTTCCAGTCTCTCCACGTGTTTCCCCTTAGTTCTTCTATTTCACCTTTAGAAGTCACTCATGAGTTCTTTGTAAAATATTTCTGGTTTTTCTAAGTGGGGAATATGGAAGAGATGATTTTTCATGGGTAACATGAACTATGGATATAATTTCTGGATTAGAATATCAGCCTACTACATGAACATGGAGGTTGGCAGGCTGAGGGGTGTAGGCCTACCACGTGGTGGGGAGAGCCACACTTTAGTGATGTAACAGTGGTTTTGATCAGAACACAGAAAAGGGGACGTGGCAAGGGACCATTTGCTTCCTTTAGGCAAGCAATTATACGGCCTACTGCAGCCAAAACAGTGGGGACCACTACATTATAAAGTTGAAGACTAGCTTGTTGCTTTCTTTTAGTTATGAAACCTTGTGATCTTAATTTTCTGTATCAAAGGCTCCAGAGTCAGACATTAGGATAATTTACGTAACTAAAAATAAAGGCTAGGGTGGAAACAGGGTCCAAGAAGAGGGCGGAAGCATTAACAGCTCCTGAGTCTGGCAGAGCTTCTCAGTGAGGCAAAAGGCAATGGATGACTGTGGTTCATAAAGCAGTGGTTTGTTTTTGCTGGCTTCCCTCAGAGACTGCTTGTTTCCCTAAACACCCATGCACTCCATAAATCAGAGAGGATTTTCATAACTCCTCCTGCTTGTGCTGTATGTGTATCACTCACCGTTGCAACACTGGCATTACCAGAGGCATCACTCTCTGGCAGTTAGTGACTAAGTGAAAGTTCTGCTCAAGGCAACACTGACTCATCCTGGCAAGGGTTTACCATCCTATGGTCTGGGCAGTGCATGCCTCTGCCCAGGAGACTCACTGAACTGAGCATTCAGCTGTACGATCAAGACAAGAGAAGAGCATTTCTCGAGCAGATCAGGAAGGATTTGCAAATATATAGAAGAAGCAATAGAAGACTGAAAGTAAATGGTTCTAGATTAAAAAAAGACATAGTTTCAGGAGTATCTGTCCATTTCTCACATTTAATAGCAAAGATTAATTGCTGTGAACTGTTATAGCATGTTCCTGCCAAATTTCTCTTGTTATTCCTATGTGACCCAATGTTCTTTTCCAAGGCAGAATAACTGAGGTATGTCAGCTTTGCAGTTATTTCAATTTTTTCAGCACTGTTCTATTTTTAATGTCCCAGACACAGAACGCCTTACAAAAATACAGGATGACAAAAGCTTCAGTCACATCCTTTTGCAACATCACCACTACTGAACGTATTGAAAGATAGAGCAGGCAAGAATGTCTTTTCTGATACATATATCAAGCCTATCAACTGTATTACCAGTCAGAGGTCAGCACTGCGGGTACTATGAGAGGCAGGTGTGGGTGCTGAACATGCACAGACAACTTGATAAAAAGATGGGATTTGTATATGAAAATAGATGATGCTTATATTACCAGATTTAGAAATCTGGGACTTCTCTTGCTTTAAAGAGAAGATCAGAATTATTTTTTTTCTTGTTTGATTAGAATATTTTTTCATCTTGGACATCCTGATATTATTGAATATATATGTTGGTTATGGAACTCAAAATGCCTCCTTAAGGTGAATAGCAAAGGTTCTGTACCTGTATAAAAGGACAAAAACTGCTGAAAATTACTTGTTTCTTTTGCTCAGAGACAGAAATTCCTAGGCTTTTTTGTTTGTTTGTTTTTTGTTCTTTGGGTTTTTTTTGTTCTGTACTAGATCTATAATTCACCTTTAAATGTGTATATAGAAGATAGTGGCTTATGTTGTTGACTAAACACCACAGGGCCAGGATTTGGTACTCTGACTTAGAACAGACATAGCTATTCAGCTATGGCTTTGTGGTGTCTTCCTGCAACCTGTCCTCTGTAAGGGGTACTGGAAATATGCTCCATTTTTATTTTTCACAAGCATATTTTATAAATAATTTCCCTTAAGGCTTTCCTGAGTATTAAATAAGCTAGGGTAATGATTTCTTTTCCTTAGTCATTTCCATAAGCATTTGTATTTGCTGCTGGCAGATGGTACTGGAAACTACAGTGTTCAAAGGTTAACTTGTAGGGCTAAATCCTTATCCTGTACTGTAAAACTCATCCATGGACTCCCAATTTCTCTATATTCATTAGGACTAGGAATTGATGAGAACCATTAATATTGTTGCATACCTGCAGACTGTATTTAGGAGTTGAAATATTGTGTGAGCATATGAGGTTATTTCCAAAAATGATCTTACAACTAGTTTGAGGCTCAGACATCTCCCTTGGGGTTTTTTGTTTGTTTGTTTGTTTTGGGTTGTTTTGTTGTTGTTGTTGTTGTTTTGTTTTAAGTCTGTGTTTATATCGCATCATTTCTTTTAGCCAGCTGTTTATCTCCTTTCTGTCCTTTTATTTTGTGTGTGAGAGATGTCTAGCAGCTGGTACTTGGGGCTTTGTACTGAATTCTTAAGAGTACTCTTCAAGAACTATGTGCTGCTCTTGTCCACCCAGGGCAGCTTTTACCATTCAACTTTTTAACTAACATTCTCAGCAAAGACATCTTAATGCCTCATATAACATGTTTACAGAATGTTGCCCTAATCATTTTCCTTCTGTCTTCCAGAAAAGACTTTTAAAAATAAGATTTAATTAGAGATGTTGATTAAATTAGCTTGATTTGCTTTGATGGTCTAATACTGTATATGCCATTGTGAATTTGTCTAAAGTAGGCAGAAAGAAAGTTTTAGCCTGGATTAACAATAAGTGTTTATAATCATGCCACTGATTTTGCAGCTAAATAACAAGCCAGAACTCATATCTGCACAAAAACATGTGGGATATACTCTTTTCAGATGCCTCTGCTTATACATAAACTGCTCTAGAAAAGCCACATGTATTAAGATACAAAATAACCACACCACAATACTGACTCGGCACTCGTTTTGTACATGTAGTAAGAGCAAACCTCATTTGTTGCCCTCTGGTACAGAAGGGGTAGTTTGCAATAGTGCCAACAAAGTGTAGAATCCAGAAGACTTAGAGCATGGAGGGGCCACCCTGTTAAGCTGAAGCACACTCTTGGAAACTTCACTAAGCAGTGTTGGGGATGAGGAACTCTGGAGCAGCTATAGTTGCCTCCTGGTGAAGCACATCTTCTAACTCTGACCCAAGGGAGTGGAATGGCAGTCACACTCCTGCTGAAGTGTAGCATTTGTCACAAACTCTGATAAACTCTTGCTGAATATTTGCATCACAGCAAAGTATTTTCTCAGTGCTGCGCTTAAATTCATCGCTTATAGACTGGGTTAGAAGCTGATGCTCACTAATGTGAGAATCATGGTACGGAGGCTACCATGGATTTGGGCTACAGACCAGAGGATCCCATCATGCAGAGGAAATCAGCTACACAGGTATCTGAATCTTAGCAGGGACCAGAAACACTGCTTAGATTGTTCTTTTATTTGTGGGTGAGTGTATGTTTGAAATAAAAGCAAAAGAAAGAGTACCAGCCCCAGAGATGAGGGTTGCTATGTTAATGGAAAGCTTGTGCCTAAGCAGAACTCCTATTGTCCTCCTGCCTTTGCTGGAGCTGCTCTCAGGCTCTCTGAAGGGATAGATAATAGACATGATATGATTTATCATGTCAGTGCATACTTAGAGAGTCCTTAATCTGCAGATTATTGTCATAATCGTTTGTAATGGTTTTTCTGAGCCATTGCAGACTATCATATTAAGGCAAGTTTGCTTCCTAATGCATGTAATGTATTTTATGCTTCACATAGTATAGTCTCTATGAAGAATAAATAAGCAACTACAAAATCTCCTGACAGCATCAGTGAAGTCTTGCTGAGTTCAAAGCAGTTTCTTTTAATCTCAGATTCTCTATTTCTACACAAAATTGTTCTGTGATCTCTGTTTCAGATTGCCTCTGCACATTTCTTTATGTCCTTTTGGTGGCATATAGCAATTAACTAAACCAGGTGTAGAGTGAATAATAATAATAATAATAATAATAATAATAATAATAATAATAATAATAAAATCTCTGTAGCTAAATGAGCTGTCTTCAAGTGTAATTCCTCTTTGCAGTGGGAGTTCTGACTTTATCTTAATAATAGGGATAGGTCGACTGTGCCAACAAGCCCCCCTACATTGTACTGTACTGTTCTGTCACTCCATTGAATGCATCTGGTGGTAGTGACTGCTGTGTAGACTGCAATGAGCTCTGGCTGGCCAAGCATGGTAGATGGGCAGACATGACTGTCTGTCACCTCTTGTGCCACAGGAAGCTTGCCAGCTGTAGGCACAACTAGGAGGGCCAGGCACACTGAGAGGGTTTGGGCACTGTGCTCTGGGGAGCTTTTAAGTGTCTAGTCCGGTATGATGAAGATGATCAAATGTGTTCCATTCTCTGTGAGCTTGGTATGTACTATTCAGTGTACATTGGTGAAATGAGTTTGGGTGGTGTAAGATCTGTAAAATGTTTCCTAACTTACAGTTTTGTGCCTGGTTTCTTGAGCATCTATCTTGGATGTGCCTGGAGAACATGATAATTAAAGGAAGAAAAAAGAAAAATGTAATATACATGACCTTCAGCTCCTGTTTACAGGTTCCTATTTACCTAGCCTTGCTGGAGGTTCAGTTTTTCTTTTCCCCCATACATATTTTTGTGTTGTATTCAGTCTTGTCAGTACTTGATATGCCCTTGACTGTGGAAACGCTTCACATGGGAAATGTGCAATACATTTTTAAACACTTATGAAGGTACAGCAAAACATTTGCAACTCAGCTGATAAATGTAACATTCCTGAGGTCCAGTATCTTTTCTCTTTATTTATATGTTTTGAGCAATACATCTTTATTTTGTGTAGCGTAATTTTAACAAGATGCCTTACTTTGGGCTTCATGATTTGAAACAACAAAAGAAAGCAGGAATGACAATGGCATCAACTCCACCAAAGATTCCAGTGAGAACATAGTGGGCCAAACTGTGCTTATCTTGAATTAAAAAAAAATTACTCCTTGAGTCTTGATCAAGTCTGAGCCAAAATCATTTCATCTACATCAAAAACATGTGCCTTACTTTAAGTGGAAGAACATGCACAATGAGAGCCATGCAAGTTTTAAATGAGAGTAGCAGAAAAAGTTAATCACAATGAGTTCTATTTGTAATCTTTCATAGGCTTATTAGGAGAAGGCAACTAAGTAGAATCAGGAGACCTATAGGCTCTCTTAATCATTGCTTCACTCTCCCCAGCTGCCCTCTGATGTTTTACTAGAAAGTAATGGTTTAGGAAGTATCAAGAAAGAATACTGTAATTATGCATGTAAAATACATCCAAGGAGGTATCTTAACAAAATTTGCCACCACACAGAGACAGACGGAGAAGGAGTGCATGAATTAGCGAGCACAGAATGTGTGATTTTAGATCGTTGTTTTTATAAAACTGACAAGACATACATATTTTAGACAAAACAACATGTGTTTCTAAGAGTACTGAAAGACACTGGAAAAAGACCTCTTCCTTTATGACTTTTATTTGGAAAATAAATATTTTTTTTAAAAAATTATGTATTAGTTTTAACCTTTCTTATAAACGTTCCTCTTTTTTACAGATACAGTGAAAATACAATATTGTTTCTGTGTGACAGTAGCTTCTGCATATTTGTTTTGCTTGAAACAAACCAAATGTTTGCTCTCACTTATTCTGAAAACAATTTTCCCTCCTTATTTTTCTTGAATCTATGACATCGTTGTCTGTAGCAAGCACTATGTCATACAGCACTGAAAACTCCATGTGACTTTATTCACAGTTACTCAAAGTATATACCTTGAGTTACTCAAGGTATATATTTCATTGCAGCACTGATGTGCAGCAGATTACCTAAGCACTGTAAACAGGGTACAGGTCAAAGAATAATCAAATCACAGAATGGTTTGGGTTGGAAAAGGCCTCCAAAGGTCATGTAGTCCAACACCCTTGCAATAAACAGGAACATCCTCCACTAGATCAGGTTGCTCAGAGCCTTTTCAAGCCTGACTTTGAGTATCTCCAGGGATAGGACCTCAACTACCTCCCTGCCCAACCTTTTCCAGTGTTCCCCCGCCCTCATGGCAAAGAACTTTTTCTTAACATCCAATCTAAATCTACTCTTCTCTCATTTACAACCATTGCCTCTAGTCCTATCACTCCAGGCCCTTGTAAACAGGCTCTGTCCAGCCTTCTTGTAGGTGCCCTTCAGGTACTGGAAGACTTCTAGGTCTCCCCTGGAGCCTTCTCTTCCCCAGGATGGACAACTCCAGCTCCCTCAGCAGAGGTGTTCCAGCCCCCTGATCATTTTTGTGGCCTTTCCCTGGACCCACTGCTTCAGATCCACGTCATTCCTCTATTGAGGGCTCCAAAGCCGAATGCAGTGTGAGGTCTCACCACAGCAGAGCAGTGTGGCAAAACCATCTCTCTCCATCTGCTGCCCACGCTTCTTTTTTAGGAGCCCAGGATGCCATCATCCTTCTGGGCTGCAAGTGCATACTGTTGAGTTGTGTCTGATTTCTCATCCACCAGCAGGATTTACCACTTTACTGTACACACAGTGCATGAGAACCAATGTGATATGACCATTTACATGTATAGAAAACCAGAGCCAAAATGTCTTCTGTCCATTTAAATAAACAGGTTCAGCTGTTCAGTTGCATAAAAGCAACATCCTGTAGGAATTATTAGTTTCTTAGGACATTATAAATATTTTTAAAAGTGCATAAGATTTTAATGTGTCTGTAACTAATCAATTATAATATTTGTGTATGACAGGATGGGTTGACGCCGCTCCACTGTGGAGCAAGAAGTGGCCATGAACAGGTTGTAGAAATGCTGCTGGATCGTGGTGCCCCTATTCTTTCCAAAACCAAGGTAACTGGTACTGTTTTCTGCTGGGATAATCCTTGGTTGTGGTTTTTGTTTTGGTTTTTGTTTTTGTTTTTTTAATGTAATTTTGCGTGTTTCATGTATTTAAGGTTTTGACAATAACTTTCCTATTTCATAGCTATTTAAAATAACCATGTGGGAGATCTCCAAAGTGAATGCTGTATGTAGTGCACATCTGCATATGTAAAATGTGTTACATCAAGATACACAAGGAAAGGTTTCTGTGCCAACCAAAAAGGCATGTATGGTAACCTTATCCCTCAGAATTTCAGTAGCTGAAAATCTCTGTATCTGTCCCGGAATAAATACATGGTGATTACAGTATATCTTCAGCTTGCACCAAATTACCCTAAGGACAGAGTGGAGATAAAAGATAAAAATAGAGCAATGTCTCTTTGCAGAGACAGCTCATATTTCCTTAGGACTCAGTATGATTACCAGTTTCTCCACTTTCTGTCTCTCTCCAGTTTATCATACAAAATTCTTCATGGGAATTTCAAATCACCTGTGCCAGGGTGTGCAGATTACTCTATACCTGAGGGCTGACATTAAAGCACACACTTGCCAAAACTCTTCTGCTAGTAGTCTCTGTTGTGCTGTTATTGCTGATTTTAAATATCACTGCAGCAGCTTGCTTTGTAGCACCACTGCAATTCCATTCAGGGTTGACATTTGGGTTGTGCAGTTTGTTGAGGTTCTTTCCTAAGATAACCTACAACTACTTATTTTTTCTTTTGGTCTGTAAGCAATATTTATCCAACAGCATTTTTGATTCCTTTTTATTAATTCTTTTCTCTATTCTGTCATCCAATCCTGTTCTGTCTCAGCACTGTTCTATATTCTGCTTTTCTCCTCCCTTGTCTTTGGGGGTGTTTTATCCCCTTACTGGAATATATTTAGCATTTGTTTGGGGAGGTTGGAACCAGCTTTTCTCTGCTCTGTGAGTCACTGGTAAGTCCTGTCATGGGTAATCTGACAGACAGGATCCACCCATTCTCTGCATGTGGAGTTTCCATGGACATCCATAGCCTTGCTTTGCAAACAAGCCAGGAGAGATAGCTAGGGGTTGTCTAGGGGCCCCTTAAGGCACCTTCACACTGCTGCCACTCTCAGACCCCAAGGTTCATACATCAGGGGGTAAAGCTCTTCCATGTCCTCTGATAGCTCCATGAATTCCTTATATTAAAGAAAAAAAAAAAAAAAAGAAAAGAAAAGTAAACTCCAGTGCTTTAGTTTCCATCTTTATAAACAAGAACTTCTCCCAAGGAAGTATATTTATTTGTCGCATGGATTTTGTATTATCAAATGTTACTCCTAAACTTAACTTGCTGTTCAAGGCCTGTGAGCTTTGAATTTATTCCTCTTCCTGAGGAGAACCACACAGCATGGCCCAGAGTTTGGTACTTAAAATTAGGGAGATGAGAACATGGCATAGCAGTTTCGAAACAGACTAAGGCTGAAGGACACACTTCGGACACTAACCTGCAGAGGCTTATATAAACACCTTCATCATCCTCTCTGAAAGAGGGAAATGTGTTGTGCTAAAAAGTGAACAGAAGGAAGTGCAGAGCTTCCTGAGTTTCTCGCTGATGTGTTAATTCTACTGTTTTCAGAAGGTAAGCTATTCAATAGCAGTACCTCTGAAAGACGTAAATTAACCCATTCATTTGGCACTAAACCACAGTAACTGACCTCTTCAAACATAAGTGGCTCCATTCTCTTCAATTTAAGTCCTATATTATTGGAAATAGGGCATATCTTTAAAAGAATTTGAACTTCACCAAGTTTTCTCATGTTATATAAAACTCTTGCAGAAGAATAACTGGACTGCAGTTTGGCAGCTATTTCCTGCTAGAGACTGTTTAGTGTAGTGCTGACCCTATTTTGTACTGCAATAACCTTAGATTTATTATCAGGAGAAGCAATGACCTAACGGATTGCCTGGGGTTTTCTACAAGCAAAAGGGAAACTGAGTTCTAGTTATGAGTATTCAAATTTTTTTCTGTGTGAGAAATGATATCTCTGTATATCAGTGTCCATCTTCCTTTAATTACTCTTTTTTTTTTTTTCCCAGGCTTGTTTGTTTTTTTAAAATTTTTTTTCTTCCCTAGAATTAATGTCACTTCTCCTGATTAAAGTCTTCAGACACAGCTACAAAATAAGCTGTGTATAACTGATAATTTTTTTGTTTGCCCAGTCAGACATTTGTTACTTCTGAAGTCTTCTGTTTTTCGTTTGTTTGTTTGCTTTGGAGTTTTTTGTTTGCTCATTTGTTGTTGTTTTGGGGGGAGTTGGTTGTCTTTTTTTCTTGTTTGTTTCTTTGGGGTTTGTTTTTTTTTTTTAAGTTATTTATTAAGATTGAAAGAGTATCTTCTACTGAAACAAGATTAAGAGCAACCTTGCTTTAAGTCATAACAAAAGATATTCCAATGATGTTTTGTCTTCATCAAACTCTTTAGCATGCAGTCTTGTCTCTTGCTGTTTTGTGTAAATTCTGGCTAGCTGCTGCACTTTTCTCATCCATGCCAGATTTTTGTCAAGCATTTTGCTGACTTTCCCAGATTGATATGTGGCCACTCTGCTTTTGCCTTTCTTTGCCATCAATGTCAGCCTCTTTTGCACAAGTCTCCCCTTTAAGGGAGTTCCATGTCTTATTTTCAATTTCTTACTCCATTAGTAAGTGTAATTTATTGGCTGTTATTGTGAAGAACTATACTTTTCACCTGAAGTATCTTTCTTATAAAAATGGAAGAGTGTATAAAGTTTTGTTGGTTTGTTTTTTTTTCTCTTACTATCACCCGAAAAGCATTATCAGTTCTAAGCGGTAACCAGAAGGGCTTGTGGCTGAAGGAAATTTTTTTTTTTCCAATTCCACTGTTTAATTGCACTGGAAGACAGTGAAAACATTTAAAATGCATTGCTAGTATCAAGCTTCCATGCAGATAATTGCTGTAGCATCCTTTGGTGTTGGGAGAGAGGCTTATCCAAGATAACAGAAATCATAAGTGAGGTACCCATGAGATAATCTTACTTGAAAGGTACAACCATGTCCAGAAATGTCTGTTGCTCAGCACTGAATACAAATTGCTTTCAAATTCTGTCACTATTAATCTGTTTTTCACCATCCTTCTTCTGTTTCACTTTTTAAAATTATTGTCATGTGTTTCTACCTTTATTTTGGATGCTTGACATTACTGTTATGATATGGTGATGCAAAGGTAGAATTAAAAAAAATCATGTGTTCCTGAAAAACTGACATCTCAGCTGCTTTTACCTTTCTGGTTTCCCTTTGCTAACTGCAGTCACATGAGGGCACTGCATCTGTGAGCAAGAGTTTCAGTTTCTTCATGATAGTAAATACAGTGTACTATTGATCATTTATAGATTATGTACTATTCTGTGTTACCAGAATAGTTCCTGCACTTATAACCTAATTTTGTCTCTAGAAAAAAAAACAAGTTTTTTGTTTTTTTTTTTTAAAGGAAGTCATATGGAGATTTATCTATGGAGCTCATATACCTCTGCTAACAGGACCTTTTTCATTCTGGCCTATTTTTTAAATCTTTTGTCATGAAACAGGGTCAATTCTTTGAAGTTCAGAGAATTATTTTTCTTGTGTTTTCACTTCTTGTGTGCAGCTTGCTGATTAGCTATGGTAAGCAGAGCAAGAAACAATTCTTAGTACAGATTCGTTCATAAATGTGAATCTTTCAGGGGTTTCTCTGATGAAACAGCTTTACCACTGCTGCTGGTAAGTCACATCATGGTGGCCTCATTCATGCTATTTTATTCCAGTTGCACTTGAAACTTTTGCATTTTACTTATGTTGGCTGGGAAGAATGCTCTGCACAGATGCATAACGTTGTGTAAGGCATGTGTATAACACAAATTCAGAGAAACACTAGTGCAGGGATGAGGAAAGGTTGTAGTGATTACTGTGTGGTGCTCTGACTTGCTCTCTCACATTTAGTATAGGCAGGCTACATTAGAGTGGTGACTTTAATGGAGCTTTTAAAACCAGCAAATTTCCTGGCTAAGGTATTAAAAGTCACAAAATGCTGTTCTTCACATAACTCATCTAACTCAAGCAACTTTTCTGAGTTATGCTGGGTGAAATAAGCTACGTATGCTGGTATGGTATGACTGGGTTTTTTTAATGTAGAGCTGCCTACAAACTCTTAGCAAAACAAACTCCAAATTCCACATGGGCTTTGCTGGAGTAAGAGCCTTCATTACACTGAACATGTTAAGTTTATTTTGGGCGCTCTCTGGGCTTCTAAAATTCTTCACACAACAAATGGTCTAAGAATAATGCAGAGGAGTTTCGTTTCCCTGAGCATTCTGTAACCTGTCAGTCTTGGGTCTTTTTGCCCACAGAATGGTTTGTCTCCATTGCACATGGCAACACAAGGAGATCATCTAAACTGTGTTCAGCTTCTGATTCAGCACAACGTGCCTGTAGATGACGTCACTAATGACTATCTGACTGCGCTGCATGTTGCTGCCCACTGTGGCCACTACAAAGTTGCCAAGGTTCTCTTGGACAAGAAAGCTAATCCTAATGCCAAAGCACTGGTGAGTACACAGCAGGTTACTATTCACAGCTAAACATTCTTCCAAAGTTGCAGTCAGATTTATTTGAGAGGGTTTTTTTCTGCCTGCTGATGGCTGACAGTGACGTGTTGTATTGCTACAGCCCAAGAAAGGATGCTCGGGTTCAAAATGTTAATGATGTATCATGTAATCAAAGGAGACCTGTGGTTACAGGCAGTTCACAGGGATTTTTTAATTTCTAGTGTAACTAGAGCACGTTTGCTGCCTGGTAGCTTGTTACAATTCTGAATAGAGGAAGCAGCTGCAGATGTAACTGCTGTAGTTTTTAGGCATGGAGAGGATTCTCGTTTTCTAAATGTTTGTAAAGAGAAAATACTCAACAGCGTTTGAGAGAATTTTTATTAACTCTCAAATGTTTGAAACTGTAAAAAGTAGAAACAAGTTACATGATGAATATTGGTGGTATTTTATAATTATGTCAGTGGAATCATATGCCTTTGTACTTTAAAGACAACTTCAGCAATAAAATCTGTTAGTGTAATTAAGCTGCATACAAATGGAACGCATTAATGTGTTTTGTCCAAAATTATACTTGTAATCTATTAGTTTTAAAAAGTCTTTTTTATTTGTTCTACAGTGACTGTTAAAAACAAATTCATGTTCTGACATTATTTGGGTTGACTGTTGGTTTCACAGCCTGATGCTACTAACTCATTCAATTCCTGAAACCCTCACAAATCAGATGGGATTGACTCCATTGAAAACAGCACAGGCTCTATAGGTTTCCTTCTCTCAAGCTCTGTTTTTTTTGTGTCAGATCAACCTGTTTTCAGGTGTCTTTGGTTCAATGTATTATGATATATGGGTTTTGTTCACCATGACCAGCAAGTGGGGAGGCTCGTGGGTCTGAATTAAATACTTTTGCCTTCTGAAATAATCAAATCAACATCAAGTTCAGCTTGTCAGAATAGCTGGAAGTGACCTCTCATTGGTCTGGCAACGTAGCCACAGATTTTGTCCCATACTGTCCTGATCCCCATTCAGAATGATTAAGTTGAAAGAGCCTGAGTGCAGTATCTGAAGCTCACAGTTCCCTGAAATACATTTGAGGTTATCCCAGAAATTGTCCACTGCAAAGGAGACGATTGAGAGCTGCTCACACTTAACTAGAACAGACAATTGCACTGCCATCATGTTACAAAAACATATGATATTCTTTACCATGTGGAAAGTAAAAAAGCAAATTTGGATCAGATCTGAGGGACCAGTTCTAACAGCTGTTTTCAGACTCGTTCTGCAAAGACTTTTTTGATGCATATGGAGGTTGGCATCAGCGTTCTGTGCACCAATGCTATCATACCAGTCTGGGATGCTCTGGGCAGCTCATTTGCCTGTCTTGTTTTCTGTTGTGTCATCTCACACTAAGTAAGATGACAGTGTTAAATGTTCACTTGACTGCACACACAAATTTTTTTTCAAGGAGGGGGTGAAATAATTTTAGTTACAGTAAACTGGTACTTAATGAATAATAGTAAAACAAAGTAGTAAGATAGCATATCCAAATGCAGAACTTGTAAAAAGTTGCCTTACCAGTAGCTCTCAAAAGTCAAAAGAAAACCAATCACAAGCAAAACCCAACTCCTCCTAATACCGCAACAAAACTCCCCGCACAGCTAACAGTGAATATGCAGAAATAAAGGTTTTGATACTTTTAGGTGAACCGAGATTTTTTTAAAGGAAGTTATTTATTGGAGAGGGCAATATAATTCCTAACTGGAACTCATTATATGAAATATGTATTTTTAGATTTTTTTTCTCTTTTACGTGAAAAATTTACTGAGGCTGAAACAAAATATGTTTCAACAAATTTAATAAGAGGAATGTTTAATGTGAGTTCCCTACTCAGTTCTGGTGGGTTTTTTTTAAGACATGCAGTATCAAAAAGGATGCTTTTTCTCATTTACAGAATGGTTTCACACCACTTCACATTGCCTGCAAGAAGAACAGAATAAAAGTAATGGAACTTCTTCTGAAACATGGTGCATCAATTCAGGCTGTAACTGAGGTAGGAAGCGGTCTTTTCACATTTGTCTTTGTTTTTCCAGAAAAAATCATAGTAATTATGTTGTTGAATATTTGAATATTTCTGAAAGAGCATGTACCAATCAAGTTAACAATTACTTTCAACTAGGCACTACCAAATAATAAAACTGAGCAGTGAAGTCTGCTGGCCTAACAGACCACAATACCCAAACAATTAATACACTTTGGAAATCCAGTGAGAATAACTAGTGAAACATAACAGACCACAATTTTTAAAAGATCTATCATTTTCCCCTTTTTTTACCTGTAATTTAACACACTGAAGATGAAATTCACCCTGTTATGCAGACAAAGGTAAAGACTGTTTTACTCAAATCTTGTTTAGAAAGGTGGTTTAATTCAGATCTTGTATTGGTTTTCCACACAGAAGTTATATTCGCCCACCATCATACACCACTGAAAATCAGCTAGACAGAAATCAATATGCTATTATTTCAGTCAGTGTAAGGTAGTCTACACCAAGTTTCCACCACAATTTAGAGATTAGTTAAGTTCCTATGGAATATTTGGGTTGTCTGTATGCAGGAATATGTATGAATATTCTACTAAGAAGTCAGGTTAGAAATGATAAACAATTCCATTGAATAAATAAAGAACAACTGGGAGCTGTTCCTCTCCCAAAATGGAGTTTCATTTGATGGGTTTTTTTCTTGTAATTAAACCATGCAGCTCAATTCCTGACTTTTTTGAGAGAGAAGAGCCTGCTCTCCAGTTTTTAAAACTAATCTCCAGATTAGTTTTAAAAACTAAAGGGGTTGTAGATGCAGCTTTCACAGCCTAATTTGAAATCATGTTAGCAAATGAGTGAGAAGCACAAAGAGAGCCTTAACAGAAGAGAACTTATTCCTGTCCTCTATGTTAATCAATTGGTGTGGAAGTAGAAAATCAATCTATCCCATTTTATTCCTTTGAAGTGCAAAGAATTAAGAGAATGAAAGGAACAGCACCTAACTATGCTGTCTAGTGTGAGTGAACTAGGTTAACAGTATGATCTGTACCCCCTGAATTGCTTTCTCAAGCAAGAGATCTGGCTGAGGGAAGATTTAGACTAGATGTTAGGAGGAAGTTTTTTACAGTGAGGGTGGTGAGGCACTGGAACAGGTTGCCAAGGGAGGTTGTGGCTGCTCCCTCCCTGGAGGTGTTCAAGGCGGTTGGATGAGGCCCCTGGAGGTTGGATGAGACCTTGAGTAACCTGTACTAGTGGGAGGTGTCCCTGCCTATGGCAGGGGGTTGGAACTAGATGATCCTTGAGGTCTCCTTCCAACCTTACCATTCTATGATTCTATGATTCTATCTTCCTTTATTTCCTGTTACCTCACCATGATCTGAAACCATATTTTACTGCATTTGTTCATTATGATACTTCACTACAAGGTTCTGCCTTCCTGCCTACCTCTTTCAGCAGCTGCCTATTACATGGTAACAACTTTGGAAGGCAGAATTAGGAGTTGGTATTCTGCACCCATCCATAAGCTGCTATTTCTCTAGTCAGAAAGAAAGTTTGTTCCCGGCCATAAAAATAAATAAATTTAAAAAAAAAATCAACCCAAAAGCTTCAGAGTATTCTTCCCCAAAGGAATCTAAGAGATTTGTTGTGAGATGGGAATAAACAATGTTTACGCACTAAGAGAAAACAGTTATTAAATGTCACAAATAGTTATTGCATATAAACTCTGTATTAAAGGTAGTGCTTATTAACTTTTTCTCTTGTAAATTCTACTTTTCAGGTAGATTCCATACTTCCATTTGTAGTTACTGTGGTTTGCTTTTTTTTTTTTTTTTTGGGGGGGGGGAGGTTGTTGGTTTGGTTTTTGTTTTTTTTTTCAGGTGCAGGCTTGAATGTCTGCATTTTTAGTTAGTCTTCATGGTCAAACAGGACAACATACATTATATTTCCTGCAGTCTACTATTTTAAAAGCATTTACATGAAGCAGATAAAATTAATAACATACTCAACTGGTTATTCTGCCTTCCTGCTCATGTTTGCTGTTCTGCATGAGAAAGGAACAAACTATGCTTTCCTCACCTTCAGCCTTCTGGGACTTATGTACTTCTATGGGGAAGCTGTCTAAATCAGGGGATTTCCAGAGATCCACTGAGCTTTCTCTTTCTCTTGGTAGCAAAACCCCCTTCTGCAGCCTCTGACAGATTGTTGGTACAGCTGTGCAGAAGCAGCTGTGAAGAGGATTATTCTATGTGAGAAAAACTAACTACTGATTGGATTTCTAAAGCAAAATCCTTGAGGTCATGTCCTGCTAAAGACTGCTCCCTTTTTCCCCTCCCCTTTTCCCTCCCACTTTTTCTTTCCAGCTGGTCTTTTATATCTTGTGTAAGGGCAAATTTGTGATGGTACCACAAGAATTCTCCAGTGTCATTTGTGCCTGTACCTCTCTAACTGGATGCTATAGCTCTGAACTCCCTTTCTGTTGGAAAACCAGGGGAGACAGATCTCCCCACAAAGTTCAGCAGATATTTTTATTTATCCAGAAACAACTGGGTTTGGTGGGAACAATGGACACTGCATCTTTTTTACATTAGCTGTATGCTCCAGAAAGTCTTATCTTTCTACTGGAAATTCTTCTACACACAGTGGTTCTGTTTGTTTGTTTGTTTGTTTTCCTGATCCAAAATGACACTTAGTAAAAGCTTAAGGACAAAATCCTGCTTACATGTAGTTAATTTTGGCTGATGAAGGATTACTAGATTCCTAGAATGTTTTTATGTTTGCCTGTGAATCATGCTGAGATATTTCCAATTCTGTGTGCAGGCACAAGAGCAAGCACTTGGGTTTACTTACTTACAAATAACTTTGTTCTTCCCCCTGGCATTCTTGTAAAGAACTGTGGAAGCAGGTTTTTAATTTTGATTTTGGAAGTAGGCATTTCAGTTTGATTTTGATTTGGTTTTCAGTCTGGCCTAACTCCAATCCACGTTGCTGCCTTCATGGGACATGTAAATATTGTATCGCAGCTAATGCATCATGGAGCATCACCCAACACTACCAATGTGGTGAGTAAGAGGTTTCCTTTCAGGGTGGCAGAACTGTGAATACATTGTAACACCTGGAACAGCACTGTCATCCAATGCCCAATTCCAATGTTCAGCAGCCACCTCCAGCAGTGGTGGCTCCTACTGGAGTCGTGGGAAAGTGCAGCCTGCTCCTACTTAGGACATGCTTGACAGGTTGAGAAAACCTCAAAAGAGGCTGACCTTAAGCAGACTCTATATTCTTTATTTTCTGAAATAAAGAACAAGAACATACTGTAACTTCTCATATGTAATTTCTGAGATATGTACTTGACTGTTGAACACTGTTTTCCCAAGACCCCGGGGTCCTACCATTTAAGGAAAGTTATGCTGTTATCAACAGATTGCAACAGATTGTTGGGACATATTGCCTGTGTCCATACAGCCATACAAGTGTGCCTTTCTTTTGGATGTGCACTGTGTGCCCCAAGGCTCCCAGGGCATGTGTAAAAACTGAAGTCATTGTCACATTGGTATTTGAAAGTTGGGAAATGGGAGGAAAGGGGAAGATCAATAATTCTTTTTGACAGCTTGGTCTCAAAATCTCCCTTTACACAGGTTTAGATAGAAGACAATCTTTTATTAAGGTCTTCATCTGCTAATTGTATTAGATTATATAAAAATCCAACACCATTTCTAAATTAGCAAGTATTTGTACCTAAAGACTGATTAGTATCAAAAAATGTAGAAAGCAGTTTCTCTCCTGAATTTATTCTGGTTTCCTTGGATCTGTCTTTTATTGAGTCCACGAAGCCTCAGAGTGATGTACTCAGCAATGATTACTTTTTCTCTCTTGTTCATTCATCTCAGTGCTTGTCAGACAAGAAATGATAGCAGGGGCATAGGGCATAGCAAGAGGAAAGACATGTGTATGTGTATCTGAGTAAATGGAATTTGAAATACATTTTTTCTTCTACTGGATTAGGCTCTATTTAAATGGACAGCATTTTTAACAGTTACTGAAATGCTAATAAGTACAAAATTTGCACTGTCTCTTTTCAGCAAAAGTTGAGTGACAAAGGCACCATTGTTTTGGGAAACTGACCCTGAAGTAAACCGCTTGTAGTATACAGATAAGAGGTCAAATGTTGATTTAACCACCCATCTTGTTCACAGACAACTACAAGTTACTCTAGTAGAGATTATTCTGAACTGGGTCAACATTATTTTTGTATTTATGAAACATGTTGGGGATTGTTTTTTTTCCTGCAGTGTGTTTTTAATAATATTTTGTTTTTTTGCTAGAGAGGAGAAACGGCTCTGCACATGGCTGCCAGGGCTGGCCAAACAGAGGTTGTTCGATACCTGGTACAAAATGGAGCCCAGGTGGAGGCTAAAGCCAAGGTAAGGTGATGGTCCAGGTGTAACAACCCTAGATTTATCTATATTTAACAAAACATAGAATCACATTCATTTCACATGTGTCTTTTAGGAAGGGAAAGAGAGATGAAGCTGAGGGCCTTGGCATAGTAACCAGTGATATTTTCTCATGTGCTCACTTTACTGTAGTCACCAGTGAGCTGTGAAGAGAGAGAAAGCAGAAGTTGTCAAGATGATACTATGTCTGTGTTTTGTCAGCTTTTAATATAAATTATTATGCATTTGAAGAGTTTTGTTTTGAGGTGGGAAGCAAGGAGGGGGAGGAATGCCTCCAATCTGCATTTCTGCAAAAGTATGAACCCTAAGCTGCTGGTGTCTCCTGTCATGTCCCTAAAGCATCAGCATTCAAAACAGTTAAGATTATAAATAACATTTCTTTAAATGTTTCTTTAGAATTTTAACTGGTTTGTATGTTGCATCAAAAGAAGTGTGACCAGCAGGATGAGGGAGGTGATTCTCCCCATCTACTCTGCTCTCATAAAACCCCAACTGGAGTAGCACGGAGTTCTGGTGTCTGCAGCATAAGAGGGATATGGAAATGCTGGAACAGATCCAGAGAAGGGCCACTAAGATAATCAGAGGGCTGAAGCACCTCCTGTGTGGAGACAGACTGAGACAGTTAAGGCTGTTCATTCTGGAGAAAAGAAGGCTCCAGGGAGACCTTATAGCAGCCTTCCAATACCTGAAGGGGGTCTACAAGAAAGCTGGGAAGGGACTTTTTCAAGAGCTGGTAGCAATAGGATGAGGAGGAATGGATTGAATTTTGAGGATGGCAGATTGAGACTGGATATTAGAAAGAAATTCTTTACAGTGAGGGTGGTGAGACACTGGAGCAGGTTGCTGAGAGAGGTCATGGATGCCTCTCTCAATGGCCAGGTTGGACGAGGCCTTGAGCAACCTGGTCTAGTGGAAGGTGATCCTGCCCTTGGCAGGGCCAGTTGGAATTAGATGATCTTTAAGGTTCCTTCCAATCTAAACCATTCTGTGAATCTATGAAAGTAAGGAGGTACAGTAAGGAAATGCAGCATACTGCTGGGAAGACGACTCAAACCCTATAAAAACAATCACAGTTGAAGATCAGTGGGAAGGAAAAGGAAATGGTCAAGAAGATTGAAGAAACATACAGAACTAAAGAAATAAGAGTTCCAGAAAGTGAGAGGGGAAGGAGATACATGAATGCTATGAATTGCAGTCTTAGTGAGTAAAAGCAGAGGAACTTTGTTTTCCTTTGTTGGTCATTTTTTGTTGTTGTTGATGGTTTCTTTGTTTGTTTTTTTCCAAAATAGTGATCAAATGAAAACAATGTCAAAGAAATCTGTATTTCATTGTGAAATTATCATCTGTGAATTGGCTCACAAAGAAAGTTACTAGTAAGAGTATCTACTTATAAGGAACCTTGACTAAATATTAATAGTAGTTACACTTAATATCTGCAAGCAGTCTGACAACAGAAGTGAATCATGTAGTCTGTCAATCTCCAAAGACAGTCTTGAAAGTGAACAGGTCCTGCTCAGTAGAATTAATGCTTATCTGCAACTCTGAAAAGCCATAGAACCTGAGCAAATATTTTCTGTCAAAATACGAGCCTAAATGTCCTTACACAGGACTGTTGTTTCCTTTCTGTTTAGGATGACCAAACACCGCTGCACATTTCTGCTCGACTGGGAAAAGCAGATATAGTACAGCAGCTGCTGCAGCAAGGTGCATCTCCAAATGCAGCTACAACATCTGGCTATACACCCCTGCATCTTTCTGCTCGAGAGGGACATGAAGATGTAGCTTCTGTTCTTTTGGATCATGGTGCATCTTTATCTATCATTACCAAGGTAATGGAGCTGCAAAAGAGACAACCTTTAGTAGTAAAATATACTTGTAGCAAGTGCTTCTTGTGAATTAAATGCTATAAGTCATATACACATAATGTAAGAATGAGGTATATTTTGTTAAAAGGGTACAAAGCTTCATACCTTAGAGCCCGATGTACGACACAACACATCCCAGACAGCAGACATATATTTTCTTGGAATGAAAAGAATGCAGGGCAGAAACTCCTGATGAAGTTGATAAGCTGTTATTCAGCCTTGTCCTTAGGTCTTCTGTGGTGTGAAGAAAGGAACTGACTCTTCACTTTTTATAGTTGTTTTGATGTAGATAGTGCTTTCCCTTGCAAGGGAGAGCCCCCAGACCTGCCAGGGCAGTTGGAAATCTGCAATCGCTGCCTGCAATCAGGATATAAGGGAATGTATGTAAACAGCAGCATCCTATAGGTCAGAGGCAAATTTTACTCTGAAAAAGAGTGTGCAAGGCTGTTATATAACTGCTTTCTCTTACAGAAAGGATTTACTCCTTTACATGTGGCTGCAAAATATGGGAAAATTGAGGTAGCCAATCTACTGCTTCAAAAGAACGCATCACCTGATGCTTCTGGAAAGGTAAGGGCAGAAGAAGCCATTGCCATTTGCACAGCAAATATCAAAATGCACATTATAATATAATAATATCCTTCTACCGACTTACCATCACACACGTATCCACAGCCTGAGTTTAGCTGAAAATGGTTTCATGCAATATTCCAGTCACTGTTAGGGCTGCCAAGAGCCAGTAAACCCTTGGAGGGGATGGTGTGCAGGAAAAGTACCTTTTATTGCCATTAATTAACAATAAAATTATGTCCTCTGTGTACCCATCCAGCGGAATGGAGACAAACCATTCCTTTGCCTCCTGCCATGACTACTTACAGTCCTTATCAGAATATTCAGGCAGCTGGCTCTGCTCTCCCAGGTCTCATGACAGGGGGCAAAGCCCAGTAAGACCTCAAGCTTTTTAAACCAGCACAGCCTGTATTTTTACAGATCCAACAGGCAGTTTACTTATCCACTGCAATAAAAGAAAAACACTGATGAGAGTGTGACCTCTGGGTCAAAATTCCTTGCCTGCTCTTTCTTGAGGGCAGCACAGATGTGCTTCTCTGTTCATCTTCCCTGGGAAAAATGTAGAGGGCTTTCACAGCTCTGTAAGGATTTTCAAATCTCTGTTTGATTATTGTATTCTAAAGTTAGCAAATGCTCTGGATACAAGAATGAATAACAAATACGTTTTTTCACCTTATCTGCTCCAGTTTTCCAAACTCTTGCATTTTCCCTGGAGAGGGTCTTTAACAGCACTGTTTGTTCTGCATGTGTTTTTAGAGCGGTTTAACACCACTGCATGTAGCTGCACACTACGATAATCAAAAAGTGGCACTCCTACTGTTGGACCAGGGAGCTTCACCTCATGCATCTGCCAAGGTACAAGTAATGGCCACTCTAGGGGAGAAATACTTACGCTTTCCATGTCACCTTATTCCCTGTCTATCTCTGTTCTTTCTATTCTGTATATCCTTGCAAATGCAGGGGCTCGGTGACCTTGTTTATTAATGTCTCACAACCATATCAAGCTGTTAGAATAATTCTTCAGTTGAATAAAATAGCAATCCAAAGCAAACATACCTACAGAAACATTTAAAATATCTAGTTGCAATAAAGGTCAGTCTTGGCAAATACTGAGCCTCGCTTTCACTTGTCTGGTCTCCTTAGTACCTTCTCTAAGCCAGCCAATGTTATGTTATTGAGTCTAAACATCTGTGTAGGGCAAGCTTAGAGTTAATGCCTTGCTACATAGGGGTAGTTCTCCCATATTGTGTCACAGGATGACTTCTGAGCTGTGATACACTTCTTGGTATAATGTACATAATTATTAATGTGCTGCACAGTACTTCTACCACAGTGTAAATGGTCTGGTGAGAAAGTAAAGCAACTAATCACAGTTCTGGTTTGATTGCAAATTACTGTAGAAAAGACAACAAATTCTGTGAGACCTCAGGGGATGTGAAATAATAAATACTTAAATGTATTACAGTTCTGAGTTAAGGAAATAATTTAGAGAAGCTTATAATGTCTATATCTTTTGTGGATCCTAGTTTTAATTATTGCATCAATAATTGATAGTTACACAGCAACAATAAGTAAAACAAGATGGAAGCTTATGTAGGTTCGAGTGGGGTAAGTGGAGTCTAAATACCTCATCTGAAACAATCCCAGATGTGTGTCTAAAACCACCACACAAAAAAAAACCCCAAAAAAACCCCAACAAAACAAACAAAAAAAAAAACCCCCAACCCCCAAAAAAACCCCAAAACACAATTCTAAACAAAACACATAGAGATGGGACAGCTAGTGGAAAAGCCAGTATTGTAGACAGACAGCTTTCCTTGATAGCCTTCCTCTCACACATGACTGAACACAGCCATAACACTAGAGGCCTTCTGCATGGCTAAAGAAGAGGATGGAGTCTGTTGTACATGATAGATTCCAGAGTTTCTAATGTAAAAGAGAGGAAAGCTAAATAAACATGGACAGCCAGCAGCAACAGCACAGTTTAAAATCAATAATGTCAATAGTGGCAATAGTGGCAATCTGCCAGAGCAGTGCCCCAGGAAGTGAATTGGAGTGATCTCAGATCTCTTACTACACCAACTCAGCTTTCTTAAATGCTGCTCTGAAGAAAAAAGGGCCTTCTGAAGAGGATGAGAAGACACTGACCCAGTTTTCACTGAAAGGAACTGTCAGTGGAAGCTGCACATTTGCAGGGGCAGGGATTGCAGCAGCCACTGCTAAGGGCTTACGAAGTCCAAACCAGTGGGACTGGGAAGTGGGAGTGCTATAGGCTACAATATAATATTACAGAACCTCATGTGTTAGGTCACCTTAGCTTCCCCATTTGTAACAGAACAGTTTTGCAACTGCCACTTCAGGCCTTCAAGTGCCAGCTATAAGTTTTCCCAAAAGAAAGCATTTGTTAGTTTAATGTAGTAAGTGAGCCACAGCAACACTGAGCAGAGCATCAATACTAAATAAAATTAGCAGTAGCATGTTTGTTGCTTTAGGCACCCACTGTGCAGTCATCTGAAAGATGATGCCAGTAACAGCAGATGATTTCTTATTTCTTTTGTAAATGTGGTCTTATAAATGGATGTGTTATGTCATATCTCATCACTGGCTTCACACAGAGTTCTATCAACAGTTGCTTTTTTCTATGACACTCCTGTCTTTAACATTGATCTTAAGTGTATCTCATTAGCCTGGCCTGGGAGTACTTGCCTTGAAGAGTGATTACTGAAAGGGTATGGGAGTTGGCCATTCTGATGAAGGATTCCTCTGTTTTGTAGGCAAAAATTAGGCTTTAGTTTGACATCCACTTTATAATACTCTCTTCAAATCTTCCCTACCCTGTATTTTTTTTCTGTCTCTTCATCTTTAAACAGTTTCCCTTCTTACCTTTTCCCCCTAACAGTCAGTATAATCCAATACTTTTCCTTCCAAAATTCTCTGTTCCATTCTGCATCTACTTGTAGTGGCAGAGCACAGCCCTCATGAAGAGAAGATGCAGACTGAGACTGAGGTGAACTTCAGCTTTTATTTTTCAGGTCTCTTTTTGCCCTCTCTTGGCAACCTGCTGCTTCCCATTCTGCTGAAAGCACTGTATGCCCATTTTTGAGGAAAAGGCTTGAAAGCTGCATTTGACAGTATATGAAATATAAAAAAGCTCCATTTAAAATACATTAGTTTAGCATATATGCAGGATTTAGCAGGCAGTATTTAAGATTTAGTAGGCACTTATGAGGCAGTGGCTGTTTTACATGTCAGTGTCGAACAGGAAGTCTAAGGGAAAGGAACATTGTGTTTTCCTGACTTTTTTTATTTTCAGAGTGAAAATTCCGTGGCCATATACTTCCCTTATTAATTGTGACACCGTTTCCTGAATGTCATTTTCAAATATCTTAGGTCTTATCTAAGGTGTGAACTGAATCTGAATTTTGAAGTTTACAGGACAATTAGTGATAGAAGAAGAGAGAATAGCCTCACGCTGGACCAGGGTGTGTTTAGACTAGACATCAGAAAAAAAACTGCTTACTGAAATAGTGGTCAAGCATTGGAACAGGCTGCCCGGGGAGGTGGTTGCATTGCCATCCCTGGATGTATTTAAAGGTCATTCAGATGTGGCATTTACCAATATGGTTTAGTGGTGACCTTGCTAAAGTAGGATTAATGGTGGGACCTGATGACCTCAAAGATCTTTTCCAACCTGAATGGTTCTATGATTTCAGGGCCTTTTTCAACTTTTACCTGCATCACCCTGCATCTGTGGTGATCCTCCTTCCCATATAGTCCAGCCCAGCTGCCCTGCTGGGCTTAGGGAGGAGCCAAGCTAGGTGAATCCTTTCTGCCTTTAGAGAGGTTTTAATGGGTTGTGTAATCTGAGGTGGACGTGATACTTATGATACCCCACAAAGTAGTTTATGCAGCTAGGGTCTCATCCCACTCCCAACCATGTGCATATTTGCCATTTGCTTTACATTGAGGGCTGCTACATTTCAGAACAACAGAAAGTTATTGAATAAACAGGGATGCAACATGAAACAAAAGTTGATCAGAGTGCAGTATTTTCCTATTTCCTTGCTAACCAGTTATTCTTTATATCTATTTATCTATTTTCTGCCAAGTCAATCAGTTTTTAGAATTACAAAATTTTATCACACAACAGATACTGCATTTTTTATTTTCAGTAATGGGCTCACTGCTTCCACATATTGGAAGGAATAAAAGAAACCAAAGAACGCAAGACTCTGAAGTTGTATGCTTTAATTTTCCCTTGATCTGAATGAAAACAGCCTGTCAGTAAGGTTAGGGTAAATGCTGCAAGAAAGGCCATATTTCATCTACATAATGCTTTCATTCACCCTGGGAAACGGGACAAAAACCCAAACAACAACAGCTGTTCTCAGTTATGAACACACATCCTGCTCTTCTGTTTGTTAAAGATTATATGGACATTTAAGGAAAAGTAGCAAATGTCTATGAAATTAAACTCAAATTCCTATTGCTTTTCTGAACAGACTTTTTTGTTCCCCCAAACATGGAAGTTTTCTTTCAGAATCCTCCTATCTGTAGCAGCACTTTCAAAACCAGATCGCTTAAAGCTCTGATATAGTCATTTGTACAACTAGTTAATATTGTATTTGATTATCTTTGACAGAATTTTTAACAACTAATGACTTACTTTCATAGAGTTGAGTAGGTGCAGGAAAGTGATTTATCACACTGTTTAATGAGTAGCTTACAAAGAAGTGTGTTCTGTTGACAGAATGGCTATACGCCACTGCACATAGCTGCCAAGAAAAACCAGATGGACATTGCAACTACACTGCTGGAATATGGTGCTGATGCCAATGCTGTAACCAGGCAGGGTATTGCCCCCGTACATCTTGCCTCTCAGGATGGCCATGTGGACATGGTGTCATTGCTTCTTACCAGAAATGCTAATGTAAATCTCAGCAACAAGGTGAGTGTTGCCCCTGCTTATGGCTAAGCCAAACATGGTGATAACAAGGACAGGGGCTTGCAATTAAATTGTGTCGACTGTGATGCTTCACATTATGAAAACCTTTGCAGGTGTTTGAATACACAACATAATTTTTTTTTCTAGCAAATAGAACAGCACTGACCATGCCATGTCACGCTGAATGAACTGTACTTCATAGCTCTTGAGTTCTGATGATAGCATATGCTGCAGAAAAATTTATTAATCCATCTCCCTTCCTTCCATATTCTGTTAGTCTGCCAAAACATGCCCAGTGAGAAAATGTTTGCCTGTAGGTCAGCAGGGTGTGTCATTTACAAGCCTCCAGGTATATGTCTGTTTGTTAAGCAACGGTAACAAGTAACCTGTTAAGTGAAGCTGATTTTTTGTTATGAGATAATACCAACAAGGTATTCATTAATATGATTCTTCCTTCGCAGGAGTTGTTCTGCAGAACACAGTGAATTTTAGTGTAGTTTCTCGTGGGAGCAGGAAAAGGAAGTTGGTTGATGTTAGGTTCTGTATGTATGAATTTATAGGCTATTCAGTTTGCTCTATAGCAACAAATGTGCAGCCTCAGTTCTTTAAATGCTCCACAAGACATCAAACATGTAAAATGCAGTTTCAGCACTGATTTACGTGACTAAAGTAGAAAAGCAAGAGGAAAAAAAAAAAAAAGGAAAATATTTCCTAGCAGATAGAAAGACTTCATGCCCTCTAAAGCTGTGGGTGATGCTGCACAGGGCTGCTGTTTTTCCTGCTTCTAACTTTACAGATCAGTTATTTTTGGGCGCTCCATCAGAAAGCTTCTCTTGCAGATGTTAATTTTTTCCCCCCAGTTTCAATCAAGTATGGGGGCTTAGATAGTTCAGGATATACTTTGTATCCCCACAGGGCAATTTGACATGTGCACATTCTGGCTATCATAGTTTTGCTGTTGAGGCTATTATAGACAGCATGATTGCAGCTGCTTGGCATTTTGATTAAGTCTCACCAGAGGTTAACTATCTGCAACATCCTGCAACCTGTTACTGTTGAGTTGTAATCTCCAGTTTCTCATTATACTGACACTACCACCTTTAGATAATAGTTCCCCCTGTACTCATTTAGGGATGCACATTTTGGTCTAAGCTCAGCATCTACAATTGAAGCCAAGTATTTGAAGCACACTAAGTTCTAAGTTTTGCAATGGGAATAAAAATAACATTTGTTTCCTTCAAGATCAACAGAGTGGTTTGGAGCTGGATACTCAGAGCTGCCCAGTGTGGGTCCTGAGCATTTTTTTTTCCAAGGTTTGGCCCATAATATCAAGTCTCCATTAGGTAATTTATAGTTGATTATATATTTGTGTAATGTGATCCACCTAAGCTACATTGTCATCACAATTACACATACAGTACAGTGAGATGCTCTCAGAATAACTTGCACTTGGTAGCAAGTGCACTGTGGACATGAGTTTGGCTTCAAGGGTAAGAAACCTAGCAGGTGTGGAGTTCTGCCTGTTGTGTCAACTGCTGCCACCTGCTCTTCTGTCACTGCTGCTAAAGACAAAATGAGGAGAGAAAAAGACCCATAATCTGGAAATAAAGGATATTCTTTCCCTTTCCTAATAACATTCCCTCAG
The DNA here is from genome assembly GCA_013399055.1 of Ramphastos sulfuratus. Lineage (NCBI taxonomy): Eukaryota > Metazoa > Chordata > Aves > Piciformes > Ramphastidae > Ramphastos > Ramphastos sulfuratus. Next base: position 19,219 of record WBNM01009978.1, on the reverse strand, counting down.
CAGATGCTCTCTTTCTACACTTTCCACCTGAGGTCTTTTACATTTCAGAAAGTTGTATAGCTTTCTGAAGTTCCGAGGGGTTTAGGTCTCAAGTTTCAGAGAAGACAATGAGATATCCAAAACCTCTTTGTCGGTACATGCCATCTAGCAAGTCTGTATACTTCCTGAGCAGAGAAAAACGAACCTGATGACAGAGAAATGTAATATCACCTTTTCTGTTTCTGTTTGAAAGTTATCAAGTAGAGGTGTGGAAGGTAAGGATAAATTTAAGTGAGCGTTACTTCTAGAAAACTTGTAAAGGTGTCAACAATAATTCTCACTCATTCCAAGGAAACAAATTAGTCAGGAGGTTAAAAAATACTCTACACCTTTTTCTTAAAGTGCTATGATTTGCTATCCCACGTTTAACACTGCATGAAGAAATATTCCTTGTGTAAAAGGAACATTATCTTCCTGGCTTTCCAATTGTAGTTTCTTGTAAATCAACAATGTGATTAGGAATCCCATTACACAGTGAAAGTGGAATTTATGATTTCCTTAAATTCTTACTACTGTCTGAATTTACACTGTGGTATTCATGTGCCTTCTCTGAAGGTTGTTACTTATTGCTTCTAATTTAGAGCGGACTGACGCCACTCCACCTGGCTGCTCAAGAGGACAAGGTCAATGTAGCAGAGGTTCTTGTTAACCAAGGAGCTGCTGTAGATGCACAGACAAAGGTATGAGGACTGTTGTCAACAGATACTTTCTTTTGGGGAGGCATGAGCCTGTAGACTGGACTAGTAATAATTTCAGGGTGAAACTGAAATAACAGCAGAGAAACATTCCTTATAATTAACTATGATAGAATGTATTTTGAAAACTGAGGATATGAAAACTTGAATGTTTAGTGTTATGCTCAGTCTTCCAGCAGGAATCTTACTTCTTGCCAAATATTTAGATCAATAGAGATCTAGATTGTATCCTACTATCACATTTCACTGAAGGTGAGTGGAATTGATCTGACTTTTATGTAAAGAAACTTTCAGAAAAGCCTGAGCTTTCTATTCAGAGAGTAAGGTAATCTTTTGCTATGTGCATACTCTCATCTGCTTTTGGCATATTTTATCTGTTGTATGTATTTTCTATTCAGCTGTCAGTAGAATCAAAACACAGGACTGTTACTCAAAAGATCTGCATTTACTGCAAGGCAAACAACAGGAATACAATGTAGACATTCCTGGATATTAAGTGGTTGATACCTTTTTCTATGACTTAAGAGACTTTAAGAAATTGTTTTCTCTCCCTGAGCTGTCACTAAATAGCTGCTCATAGACATTGTTCTGCAAATAAAGCCATTGTTCCAGATTGCCTCCTANTGCTGGCTCATGTTCAACTATTATCTACCAATACCCCAAGGTCCCTCTCTGCCTGTCTACTGTCCAGCCACTCTGTCCCCAGCCTGTAGTGCTGCTTGGGGTTGTTGTGGCCAAAGTGTAGAACCCTGCACTTAGCCTTGTTGAATCTCATCCCACTGGCCTCTGTCCACCCATCCAACCTGTCAAGGTCCCTTTAGAGGACCCTTCTACTTTCCAACAGATTGACACCTGCTCCTAACTTGGTGTCATCTGCCAACTTACTGATGATGGACTCAATCCCTTGGTCGAGATCATCAGTGAAGATATTGAACAGGATTGGACCCCGATCTGATCCCCAGCACACACCACTAGTGACTGGCTGCCAACTGGATGTGGCACCATTCACCACCACTCTCTGGGCTTGGCCCTCCAGCCAGAGGGCTACAGCTTCACTCAGATTTTGTGACTGCATATCTCTGAATTCTTAACTTACTTTGTTTTGCAAAGCCTAGTGAAGAGAGCTATTTCATCCCTGTGGGGATGCTGAGTTGTGGCTGTTCAGTCTGAAGAAGTCTTTGGGGAGAAAGGGGCTACAAGAAAGCTGGGAAGGGACTTTTGGCAAGAGCTTGGATCGATAGGATGAGAGAGAATGCACTGAAGATTGAGGAGCGCAGATTTAGACTGGAGATTATGAAGAAATTTGTTACAGTGAGGGTGGTGAGATCCTGGAGCAGGTTGCCCAGGGAGGTCATGGATGCCCTCTCCCTGGAGATGTTCAGTGGCCAGGTTGGATGAGGCCTTGAGCAACCTGGTCTAGTGGAAGGTGTCCCTGCCTGTGGCAAGGGGAGTGGTACTAGGTGATCTTTAAAGTCCTACTCCTTTCACATTCCAAACCCCTGGAACCAGAGGTGGGGGGGGGGGGAGCAGAACAGTTTCACACCCCATTCAAACCTTCGGCGGGGCAGGGACCTGGGTGTGCCCCGCCACATCTTGTCACTAAATTTTGCTGTGCTTTGGCAATACCATTAGAGATTAAATATTTAGTTCATGAGGACAAATCTGAAATTGTTTTGTATATGCACTGTTGGTCCATTTGAAATTTCTTAGTCTAAAAATAGTTACCTAAAACAAATATTTGGACTCCTAAATAAGAGACCTGGCTTTCCAAGGTTCTCAGGGATGGCTTTTGAGACTCCAACCAGTGACAGTTTCTACTTCACAGTATTGATTTTAAGAGCAATATCATGAGTAAATTTCATGACCCTCTGTGCAAATAAGTTTATATTCACTAATGGTATAGATGGTGCTCAGAATTGATAAAGACGATCTCAGTGTTTCTTACTCATGTCCTCCATACATTAGCTAGATCTCAGAGTCATTCCTTTAGCTGGGTAGGAATTCAATTGTCAAAATACTTGGACTGTAGCAGATAAAATTAGCTAAATTCACAATCTGACCAGCATCCTTTGCGCTAGATATGTACATTAGGTACTGTGCTTGCATTCCAGATGTGCCACACCATTCAGATGTGTCAAACTATCCAGCAATATTATCATTCTGTCATCACACTGACATCTAGGAAAGGACTGAATTCATAATCATTTCTGGCTGCAGCTGAGATTATTATAATCTGTTGCAGAGGGAAAACACATTATTACATGAATTTTCTACTATAATTCCAACTGTACCAGCCACTGATTTCAATGACATTATTCTAACATGAAACTGAAATAGTTCTGCTGAAATCCCAGGAGCTTTTACAGCTTTACAGTTTTGCAACATATCCTCAACCTATACTTTATGGATGAATCGGTCTGGGTCCTTATCTGCTAAAGCACCTAGCAGCAGTTGAGATCTTCCATGGTTCATGCTTTGCATAGTGTCCTCAGAAGTATGTGGTTGCCTTTCTGGAAATAGTTCCTGCCTAGTTTGGGTTTCTGTAGCAAGACATTGCAGAACCTGCTCTTTAAACTTGGTCAGAGCTGAATCTCTTCCTGACTCATAACTTGTCTGTGTTTGCCTTTCTCCCTCTCTTATCTGTCCCACAAATAGTAAGCAGTATGAGACATTCATTTATCCCGACAGGTGCACGCAGCCATGCATGCCCTTTGCCTGTTCTCCAGTTTTTTAACAGGATCCATTTCTGGACTAGTGGCTTTTTAGACACATTAGTGTGATGGAAATGTATGAGGTACCATCACAGATGAGAGACAGGGCATGTTTGTTGGGTCTCAGAACCAGCCTGGCATAGTCACACAAGCTCTGTACTGAACTTTAAGCTTGGCAGGGTAGCAATGTGGTGGGACAGGCATATGACTGTAGAGAAACATGGAAAGGAGGCTTTGGTTTATCATTCAGAGATCTCTTCTGGGTGAAGACCTGAATTTCTTCATTGCATCTCTTACCAGTTAGAAGGTGAAACCACACACAGATAAAAATATGCAGTCACATTTGCGTGTCTGAAGCATGAACCCTGCCATCAATAATAGTCACATAAATATTAAAGATGCCAACAGTAAGTCCCTCATTGTTGTTCACTCTCATTACTCAGTTTCATAAATAACTAGTGCAGCTAAACAATACTTTCCTTGCATTCATTTGCTTCCATGAGACTGTCCCATAGATATCAGGAAGTCGGACAGGGACCCACAGTGTATTTAAACAGAACTATTTCTCAGTGTAATAAATCACCTGTGTGGGAAAACGTGCATTATTAATCCTGTCTACCATGCTAGTTTGCCCTTTGTGCTGCAGGGCACGGCCTGCCCCTTAGGAAGAAAGTGCCTACATGCCTTGCAGTATTCTGTTAGAGTGGAGTGAGCTTGATGCTTATTCACCGACTTCTGTGCAATTCCACCTGCTGGGTTTGTGCCGCAGTGTGCTCTCCACACTCCAGTCAGATATATGGAGGTTGTTTGTCACTACTACCTGTGACATTAGAAAAGTGCCAGTACAATGCCACATATTTTAGCATGGAATAATTTCTAGATAAACTGATGATCATCTTGAGTCCTAAGGCAAGAGCTGGCAAGCTCTGAGCTTCTTCAGTGAAGGAAAAGTCTTATGCTGTAAGAACTATCATACCATAACCATGTGTTCTATGCAGGTGAAGCTTAGATGACTGGCTTGTAGAATAGAAACTCTGTAGTTACAGGCTCTCCTTTTTAGATGGATTAACTGTTCTACAGGAATAAAAGGTCTGTCCATGCTGCCTCTAAAAACAGCGGCACTGCGGAGCAAGATACAGCAACAGCTGAGTTGGCTTCAGAAGCACTGCTGCTATGCTTGCATGTTTGCACGAAACCATCCAGCATGACCAGTTCAGATTCATTACTCTGGACATTTGCTGGCAATATGACCATCCATGTAATGAAAGTCAGTGAAATCACACAGGTTAGAGTGGTATTATACTGGGGATCTCTGCTGCCAGCTGCATCACCACTAACCTGTTTTTTTTTCACTCCATCCCATATCTATACACTTCTGTTACATTGATTTTTATGGTCCAGACGATTATTCAGTAGTTTTTGGTTTTATTCCCCTTCTTCTTCTGTGTTTCAACTCTGTGTTTTCCCAGGTTAAGTAAGCATTGGTTATGTCACTCCAGCACAGCATCTGTCAGTAGAGGAAGAACACTTAATATCTTAGCAGGTCATTCAGCTTCTTGAGTAGTAACCAATGAGCTATCATCTTCCAATTCTGGTACATGTTCTTAATCACCATTTATATATAACTTGCACTCACTCCCTGTGAAAACATCTAGAGTTTCCAGTTCCAACACATGGGAGTTCTTACTCCTGCTCAGGTTCTGAGGGACACATGCATGATCAAGGTTGTTCAGGTAATTAGAGAATATTGGGCAGAAACACCATTTGTGTCTTGAAGGTATACCAGAGGATAAAAAAAATCCAATACAGAAAATCTCTTGTGTGGAAGATTAGTCTGGATGATTAAGAATCAGTTTGGGCTCTAAAACTTAGCAGCATTTTCAAAATTGCTTTCAGACCCTTACTATTGCAACTGTGGTTCTCTCTTGGGGTGATTTCCCTCTGAAGGAATTTTTTTCCTAAATTTCATTGTAGAAAAAAAAAAAAAACATGAAAAGAAGAGAAATTCATGGGTTTGAAGTTCATTTATTGGTGGTCTTATGGGACTCTGGTTCTGCTGCATCAATTAGCTAAATCACCTCTAATTCCAGAGCTGCAGGAGTCTGTCTCAGTGTTAAAAGAGTAAAAACCACTAGTTTAGCATGCAAGAACTAGTGCTTGAGAGGCCATAAAGCCACTCCTGCCACTTGAAGATCAGCTTTTGTTATGTGGTTTTAAACATAGCCAAGATAGACTGAGGTCCATTGCTAAGCCACAGTGTGACGGTTTGGGAGTTACCCACCCCCCCACACTTGCAAAATGACCCAGACTAGAAACTCAGCCGGCTGGAAGTTAAGAGATGAAGCTATATTTACAGCTTAGCACAATATACAAGCAGATATATACACTTTGAGGTCTCTTCCAACCTTGGTGATACTGTGATACTATATACAGGAATATTTACAGAAATATACAAGTTAAAGGTACTACAGAAACACAACACCCCTCTCAGAAATCAGAGACCCCAGGAAGGGCTCCCAACCACCCTTCCACCTTCTCCCCACCCCTATACCTTACCCCAAGGTCTGCCCCACACGAAGGTGAATTTTGGAGGATTGGCTGGGGGGTTAGAAGAAAAAGTGGTTAGTGAAATTAATCGGCAGAGAGGAGAAGCCAGAAGCTGCTAGACAGCCTGAGACAACAAGCCCGACTGTCTTATCTTTTGTTTTGAGTTATTTTTCCTAAACATCTCAGCAAACCTATGAGTGAAGTAGACATCACCATTGTTTCCTTTTCACAGCCTATAATATAATTTTCTCTATTAAAATATTCCAATTAGGTCAAACCAGCACACCCAGAAAACATCTTAGTGTGCAAGAAACAAATAACAGAATGATGGAAAATAGCAACACTAAAACTCACTTCAGGTGAAGCTTCTGAGATGTTTGACACACACACACTCCACAACCCCCCCCCCCCCCCCCCCCCCCCGAACCACTCCCACACTCATTCCCCCCACGTAAATTTTTGCCCCCNGAGGATAAAAAAAATCCAATACAGAAAATCTCTTGTGTGGAAGATTAGTCTGGATGATTAAGAATCAGTTTGGGCTCTAAAACTTAGCAGCATTTTCAAAATTGCTTTCAGACCCTTACTATTGCAACTGTGGTTCTCTCTTGGGGTGATTTCCCTCTGAAGGAATTTTTTTCCTAAATTTCATTGTAGAAAAAAAAAAAAAACATGAAAAGAAGAGAAATTCATGGGTTTGAAGTTCATTTATTGGTGGTCTTATGGGACTCTGGTTCTGCTGCATCAATTAGCTAAATCACCTCTAATTCCAGAGCTGCAGGAGTCTGTCTCAGTGTTAAAAGAGTAAAAACCACTAGTTTAGCATGCAAGAACTAGTGCTTGAGAGGCCATAAAGCCACTCCTGCCACTTGAAGATCAGCTTTTGTTATGTGGTTTTAAACATAGCCAAGATAGACTGAGGTCCATTGCTAAGCNCTGAGATGTTTGACACACACACACTCCACAACCCCACCCCCACCCCCATATTTAGAAAGCTTTCAATCTATTATTCACAGAAGGTATGTTTGAGCCCTGCTGCAAAGGTAGCAGTTTTTCTGCATTTGTGAGTTTGAATTTAGGTAAGTTAAAGATCTTTTTCGAAACTGAAATTCTGTTATGCAGCATCATGCTTAGCACAAGGAATGCTCATCTTATACATAACATTGGAAATTAAAAATCAATCTGAAGCCATGCCTGCAAGCAGATTTTCCTTCTCTGATGGCCATGTTGAGTGTGTAAAAGCTGTACTGGTACATGTGATGTTGCTTTTGTTACAGAGCTTTTGTGCTGGGGGCTGGCACAAGTAAATATTGTTTCATGGCTCAGCAGGTCTCCAGATAATCATTTTTCAACTGTTTATCCCACTGGATAGAGTTTTTGTAGGATACAGCACTACCGTGAAGAGGGACTGGCAAAAGAAGACTGACAAGAGAAGAGTGCTGGCTCAGTCAAGGAGGAAAAGCAGGATTTTGAGCTTTGATTTCAGTGCAGATCATTTTACTCGAATAGTTGCTACACTGCACTTGGTGCTGAGCCTCTGCTGGGAACCAATGGTCTCCCGCTCCTCCGGTTGGTGACTGTCTGGAAAATAAAGCCAGTATTAAGCTGTCTTTTGTTCCCCAAACTGCAGAATTAGTATGAGATAATGGTGACTGAGAGGTCATTATGTTCTTTTGCGGGTTGAGCTGGGCCTTTTATTTCAGATTTGTTCAGGGAGATTTATTCAGCTCTGCCTGCCTTGTTCTGACAAGAGCCCCATATGAGCCTGAGAGCTACAGTGGTTCATATTAGCAGTGCAGTTTTCCTACTGGAATATCTATTTTTCAGTTGCAGAAAAAGATAGGAAGGAGGCAGGGAGGGTGGGAAGTTCTATGGAGAAGAATTGCATTCATACAGAACGAACACTCAGATACAGATAGCTTCCATATATCTGCATGGTACATTATATCTCCCTCCTTGGCTCTTGGTACATGCTTGGTTATTATCAAGACAATTTTGTGGAAATTTCCAGCCTAATAATGTGCAATAATAATGTAATAATGACCCTTTGCAAGGTACTGCAACACGTTAGGTCTTGATTCAGCAAAACAGTAAAAGGCATGTGTACACGTAGGTTCACCTTTTTCATTCGATCAAGGCTTGGATGCTTTTGTGATCTTTGCATCTAGAGCATTTTCTGGCCTTATTAACAATAATGCTGTACTTTAAGTGTCTGACATTTACAGCAGAAAAACAAAACCAGAGCAGCTTGAGTCAGCATGACTAGAGAGATGCAGTAATTCAAGCTGTTAAGATTTACAATTATTGCCAGTGGAAGATACTAAAGTAATTCACTGACATGATATACAAGGCTTTGAGATTATTTCCCTCTAAAATAAAATAAAATAAAATAAATAAATTTGAAGGACTATAGAATAAGGGATGCTTTGTGTTTCTGTGTACCATTAGAATTGAAAAGCTCAATATTTCTGATTGTTTTTTTTGGCATTTATTCTTGTGGCTTTTGATAAGCTCTTCCCAGCTGCTAACTCTCACATTGCTACTCATTCTTTGAAAAAGCTAGAAGCAGCATGGCAGCTGTCTGCCAAAAGGTAATGTGCATTAGAGCTACATCAAACAAAAACCCTGATTTTTCTGAAGGTATCTTTTTTTAATATTAGGGTGCCTAATAAGTCCCTTGGAGCTTTGCTAGTAACTGTAACTCTGAACCTAAACTGCTGTGCCGAAGTGTATATAATCGTGGGACTGGCTTTGTTGGGTTTTTGTTGTTTGGCTTGTTTGGGGGTTTTTAATTATTAATAGCTTTTGAAGCAGAATATTCTAGCTGAGAGAAAGTAGCAACATCAAGCAATCATGAGAATCGCTACTTCTATAGTTAACTTGGTAGTGTGATTGCAGAATCTGCTAATCTGAGGGTTTCCAAAAAGTTAACAGAATCTCTGTATTCCACGAGGATGTTGAGATAAATGTTATACCTTCCTGAGCTAGAAATACTTGAATGCAGGAATCCTTACTTCAGCTGATACGCAAAGGATATCCTTCCTGGGTTTCTGGCATTGAAAGGGCATTTTGCTAATGAGTTGAGCAGTGTCTTTACTGCAAACATTGTTGACTATAAATATGAGAGATGTCCTCTGGTGGCTGATGAGATCTAACATGCCCAGTGAGATGTGATCTGTCCTGTCAGATCTCTGTCACTCTGCTGTCAGTCACTGTGTGCCGCATTAGGCGGTGTCTCACCAAGCATGACATGATGTGAGATGACCACAGGGGATGGCAAACTTAAAATAAAGTTCCCAGGGAGTTCAGATGGAAGCTGGCCTTTTGCCACTGGCTTAGCCCACATCACTTACTCAGGACATGTGCGATGCCTGTAGCAGAGAAGCTGCTCTTCAGTACATACTCCTCCAGCTGCCATACCCAACCAGGTCGGTAGCACCAAGAGCTTCAAAGGGAGCCTCCTTCAGCATTAACTCTGGGACACAAGAGCTGTAGGAGGGAGAATAGTGACCATGTCACCAGAGAAATGTCATGATTTCAACCACATATTTGGATGGCAAAGGAAAAAAATTCACTTAATCTGTAATTGAAACAAGGGGTCAGTCAGGAGTGACAAAGAGTATCAATAATTACTCCTCTAGCCATATATGAAGGTACCACATATAAATTTTTGTGTATGCCATTGATACAGTAAATATTGGGAGTTGATAGCTCTTCAACATTCATTGTTACAGGCTGGAGAGGAGCCTTTACAGACCACTTCAAAGTGAAAGCTGAGATCAGCTGGTCTTGGGTTTCTGATCCTCTCCAGATTTTAATGTTTTAGAGTTATTAGCAGGAGGTTCTCAGCAGGTGGCCCTTGACTTTGGATTTCATCTCCCCTGTTGGCTTTATGATGTCTCATTTTTGTTGACCTTCCAGGTCATGATAAGAGGTCTCTATTTTCAAAGGGGAGAAGGAAATTAAGTTCTTGTATGAGGAGGTTTCATAGTATTATTTTAACTGATGTTTTGCTAGTTTGGTCATGCTTTAATCTGAGTTTATATTTGGACGTGTAGGAGCAGGGGCCACAGAAGATGTGTTTGATGTACATGGCTGTGAGTATGCTCAGCATTCTGCTGAAGACTGAAGAATCTGGCCAGTTCAGGGAGCCCTGTCAGATTCAGAACCCAAGCACTCCTAGGAAGCTATTAGGCCAGCTCTAAACAGTAAGTGCAAGTTGAGGTCCCAGTGCTCAGGCTCTTGCCACTGTGTGCAACTATTCTGTAGGAAAACTTTCTTGTGGTCATTTGACATCTGATCCAGTATTTCAGTAAGTCAATAGAAAATTTCATTCTGCTGATGCCGATGGAATTTAGATCCAGTGCTGTTTCTTGCAATGATTAACTCATCCTGGTTGTCAAGCCTAGCAGTTTCTTTAGATGGCAAAAGGTATATTATTAACTGAAGAAAAAATACACACCCTAGTTTAAAGCCACCATCTCCTAGCACATAGGCATAGTATTAAAATTAGGTAACCTTGTGGGAAGAGGCAAAATGACATGAAGACAATAATCTGTCTAAACCCATGGACATTTGTAGCTTGACATTTGAGGAAATAGTTCACATTTGAGGTTTTCACTTGCTTTCTTCTGAGCAGCTTTGACTCATGGTTTGAACATGTGACATAATACTGTCTCCTGAACCCCAGGCTGACCTTGGACTTGCCTCTTCAGTGCTATCAAGGTGTCTAACCTGGCCACACCTCACTAACATGCATGTAAGAATGAAGGATGACAGGCTGCAGCTTTTAACTCTCCTTGCGCCTCCACCTCTTGGGCACCAGGCTTTTTATTTTTAGAGCAGGAATACAAAGGCCCTTTTTTCACCTTTAAAAACTGACGTTTGCTGCTACTATTGACCACTGCTTGGTCAATACAAGGCTAGTCCAGTTTTCATTATTTCTACCCACAAGATATGCCTTTGGATCTAGTTCCAAATTGTTCAGTCCCGAGCAGTGTGTATTTTCCTTCTGATGGGATGACTGCTTTGAGCTCTACCAACAGCCAAAGCACAATCACCGTGGCCATGTTTCCCCATATGTATTAAAACTGACCTTTCTGCCACTGAAAGTAATGGTCTCAGACAGCCTCACCTCTTACCCTCTATCTGAAGCAGAATTCCTGTAGATTAACAGCAGTGCATGTTTGCAGCATATTTTACTGTGTGTTGAGTGTACTTAGATTCATCATATCAGATATGATTTTTACAACCTAGCAATTGATTTTTGCATAAAAACTGGTAATGGAACATGGGGCAAATATCACATTGGAAGTTCCACAGAGTAGCAGAAAGACACATTATACTGGCAGTGCAGTTTCATCCTGCTGGCAAAATGGTGAAGCCCCATGTGAAAGCTGGCTGAGATGTCCCTTCTGTCTTATCAGAGCCTATCAAGTAGGTCTATGAAAGCTGACCTTTAAAGGGGAAAGGAATCCCAATGACTCACCTCAAGAGAGAGAGGAACGCATTAGTCCATCTTTGTAAGCCAAGCAAAGCATGAGCAGGAAAGCCATGAAGCTATTAGTATGAGTTGGGAGGGAGGTTTGAGGAAAAGTGGCTTCTCTCCATGACATGGAGAAAAAAGCCAAGTGTCCTGTTCAGAGGTAGGAATCTCCTAAACTGTACTTTGTGCAGGTCTAGATTGATTGTTTGTTAAGGGAGAAGAGATAGGGTTGTCTTGCAAGGAAGATAAGGAAGAAGATAATCACTTCAAGAAAGACAATCTAATAATTTCTAATATGTTTAGCACCTCAAGTAAGTCTAACTTTTCCCAACCTGCTAACTGTTCTCATGGACTGAGACAAGAGCAGCAAGACCAAGCTTTGGTCCTCTTTGTTGGATTGTATGTTAGATGTTAACTGTTGATTAAAGTGTTTATTACTATCAACAGGTTTCAACATGCTGTTTGACTTACTTTAAACATGCAATTTTAATGTGAGTGTGAGTTCACAGTCAGCCTAATGACTTCTGCTTTGCTACCAGGACCAGGGTTTTTTTAAGCTAGTAGAAGTTTTTAAAAAATCTTGTCAGGTTTTCTAGTGACATTCTTCTTGTAGTAACCAGTTTTAGAAAAAAAATCTAAAATGTGGATACTTTAGTAGAAAACAATAGCTAGTTGTGTTTAGAGCATTCATTGGAGAAGTCCCAGGGCTGACAAACATTTTTAGTCTGTCTACTAGTAATGAAAAATGAGTGATAGGAACGAAATGGATGCATTCAACTTTGTCATCTTTGCAGTTGCCAAGAAAAAGCAGTTTCCTTCAGTCTGCATAAGACAAGGCCAGACACATGAAAAATTAGGCTCTTCTGTCTTAGAGCCTCAATTGACCAGCTGATATTCCAGTTTTTATAGGATTATATTACTCTGGCAAAGCTGGCAAATCAGTTGCAACGTTTTAGATTTACCTTCTAGGTGTTTCAGTCAGAATGGATGTGCTTCAGATTGCACTATATCTGAGAGAGCCCTGGGTTTTATAAAGTTTGTTATGACTTATTTATTATCACACAGTAGGAACACCAAGCATATGAAGCTCATTGTAAAAGGATTTACACATAGAAGTATTTAAAAAGATGGGCTCTGCCCCAGAGACGAGATAGTCTGACCATTGCCAAGGAAGGCAAATCTTTAATCAACACTAAGATGGTGAAGATTACAGAAGAATAGGGTGTTCAGACAGGGTAATGAAGAATGAGGCTTGAATCAACATTCATGAGAAGTGTGTTTATTTTTCAAGGTTGAAGGATTTTTCACATAGGCCAAAGAAATACACCTTAAGAGGATTTTCGCTGTTTCATGCCTGAATATTTTGCCAGTGGATGTGTGGGATATTCACACTTACTAATTGCTTGTGTTCATTCTAGATGGGATACACTCCTTTGCATGTTGGCTGCCACTACGGAAACATAAAAGTCGTTAACTTCCTGCTGCAGCATTCTGCAAAAGTTAATGCCAAAACGAAGGTGAGTTTCCGCCTCTACCTCGTTGGTCGTGTGGAGGCAGCTTGTGTGTCGTGCTCACTGCAGCTTTTCCCTCTGCCTGCAGAACGGGTACACGCCACTGCACCAGGCTGCGCAGCAGGGGCACACCCACATCATCAACGTCCTTCTCCATCACGGAGCGGCACCCAACGAGCTCACTGTGGTAAGTGCAAGGGGAACACTGCAAGGCCATTGCTTTCCCCTTGGGCTCGGCTGTCCCACCCCACGTAAAGCATCTGAGTAAGGGAAATGTGAAAAATATGTTTGCGGCAGGAGAGGAAAAGAGCAGAGGAAGCCTGTTCCCATCGCCCCCACATCCTCTATGCCATCATCTCTTCCAAACCTTCAGCAAATATCTGAAAATCTTTTCATTTTCACCCCATTTCTACCGAGTTAAAAATGTATAGTTATATGTCTCACTATCCAAAATATATTTATTTCAATCACCAATATTGAAGCGTTGTTTTGGCATTTATTGCACATTCTGTAGTTAATTAGCCACCTCTACACTTTTCCTTACTAATATTCAACTTTTTCTTTCTTTTTTTTTTTTTTTTTTTTCCCCACAAATGTTTCAATTGCTAGAATGGAAACACTGCCCTCGCCATTGCTAAGCGACTTGGCTACATTTCAGTTGTTGACACATTGAAGGTGGTGACAGAGGAGACTATGACTACAATTGTAAGTACAGTTTAGTTCAGCAGTGAATGGAACAATTTTTCCCAAGCCAGTGTATTCAACTTTGTTTAGTTACACGTCTACTGAGATTTCAGTTTAATTTCCACCTATTTCCTTTTAGCAGGACAAAGTGTGTATTAAGTCAAATATGAGCAATATATTTTTAAGCTATTAGACCCTATGAGTGTGCATGCAGAAAGAGTACCAACTGAGCAGAAAATGGCCAGCATAAATGACTGGTCATAGCTGCCATGGGGTTTTTTTTGCACGTCTTGCTGTTTAGGGCATAAACCACAGGAATACGAACTGCTTCCGACAGACTTGTGTAAATAGAAGCTGCTTCTGCCTTTCAAGGTTTGCCAAGGGACCAATGACAGTGGCTTGTGTTTGGCCTAAAAGAACTTATCCAAATATAAAAAGCTATTGGAATTTTCTTAAAAGCACCTCACTGCATAGTTTCTAGCATCTTCTGATATATGGCGAGAGACTGTCTTCCACAAACCAACCACAGTCAGCTCCAGCAACCGCAGATATCCATTCACAGGCACATACATGAAGTCCAGGTTGTCTGTCTTGCTGGTCAGGAAGGCTTATTACAGCACTAGCTAGGATAGATTAAGAAGACTAGCAATGGCCAAACACTACCTGCTATCAGGAAAATAGTGCTTCATGGAATTCAATATATAGAATCATAGAAATGTTTTGGTTGGAAAAGACCTTTAAGATCATTGAGTTCAACCATTCTCTAACTCTACCAAATCTGGTGATAAACCACGTCCCTCAGCACCACATCTGTTTTTCTTTCAAACATCTCTATGGATGGTGATTCAACCACTTCCCTGAGGAGTCTGTTCTTGTGTTGAAGAACCATTTCAGTGAAGAAGTTTCTTCTAATATCCTATCTAAACCTCCCCTGGCACAACTTGAGGCTATTTCCTCTCATCCTATCACTTGTTGCTAGGGAGGAAAGTCCAACACCAACCTTGGCCCAAACTCTTTTCATATAGCTGTAGAGAACAATAGGGTCTCATCTTAGGTCTTTCTCAGAAATATATTTTGTTTATTAACTTTTTGGTAAATTGCTTTTCAGAGAAAACAGTTTTCTAAGTTGAGGAGCCTCCATGCACTAGTCGTAAAGCAGTAGTAGTAAAGCATGGTGGTAAAGCCAAAATCAGGTCTTCAGAACGTAAACTCAGAGTTTGCTTTTTTCTTTTTGCAATTTTTTTCCTTGATTAAAAAGAAAAAGAGAAGTATGTGAACTCATGTATTTTTAGGCATTATCAGAGACAGAAACAGTTGCATGTTCTGTCATCACCCATTGTGTGGCCTATTGCAGTGCAAACAGGTGGTTGCAATACAATGACCTTTTGGGATGACAGGCAGATTTTAACTCTACTACTGCATGTGCATTTTCTTTTTGTAACCTTCCTGGCCATGGTCTATAATTTAGTAACTTACAGAAAATCCACCACATAAAAGACAAATTTCAGAACAATAAAATTAAAAGAATATGACCAAAAAAATATACAGTTTCTCTCTAGATTTTCTCGGGAACAACATTTCTGTCTAGAAAGATTTGGAAATAGATTTCCACAGTGAAAAACTTGATTGATTGTATGGTGTAGCATAAACCTGAGTGATTGCCTCATATACAACTAGGAAGCTGCAGAAAAAGTAAATCCACACTTTTATGCTAAGAACTCCTAGTATCACAAGGTCATTCTGAGCTTGTAGAATCAAGAAGCTAGGGGAGCTTGTGCTGCCTAAGATGACTGATTACTTATATTCTGTAGATGAGAGAGAGTAGAGAGGTGGTGGGCTAGACTGTGAATTGTGTTGGAAGAAATGTTAGATGCTGAAGGGCCCAAATACTTCCTCTCAAGAGAAGCCCAGTAATAACTTCCATTAAAATCAGAAGTTGGTGCTTATCCGTCACAAGTGCATAATTGTCAGACTTTGGAAGTCTAGACGTGAAATCTGATTTACAGCCGAGCATCTTAAAAACTCAATATGACTACTGAGACTTATTTTTATAAGCTTCTGGCTAAATATCCTCCCAAAGTTAAATGTAATGAAACCAGAGATGAACATAGCTAATTTTACTGCTCAAACATAAATTAAAAAATCCAGCAGTGCCTGAAAAACAAAGTCCTGTGATTTTGCTAGTTCAGCAGCAATGCGTTAAAAAGCTTTGCTAGTACTTTCCACAAAATTAAACAAGTGTGAGCATGTAGGAGCTCTTCTGCCTATATCAAGTGATGGCAGTAGCTGAAGAAACATGAACTTCCAAAGGAGTATTCATGAGAAAAACTGAAGTATTTAAAAATAAATGAAAATGGAAAAGCTCCTGAACCTGTTAATGATTTCTCATATGTATATAATGAATGAGAAGTAATGGTGATTAAAAATAATATAGTACAAAATTCCCATAAAGATAGGAGTGGCTTTTGGTTTGGAGCTTGGGTTTTGTTGTTTGGGGTGATTTTTGTTTTGTCTCCTTTGCCTCTTTCCCCCCCCCCCCCCCAGTTTTTTGTNCCCCCCCCCCCATAATTCTATTGCCTGTATTGAATGGTAACTCTGCAGGATCTCCTACATGACCTAAAACTCTACCAGTGCTTGTTGCGCTGTACTCCAGCTGGAGAGTAAAATGTGCGCATGTGTGTCATTTGTTGGATATGCAAGCATTCGAAGAACAGATTTCAGGCATTCATAACTGTTTTTTTTCTGCCTCTCTTTTTTTTTTTACTGGTATTTGAGTCTGAATCAATACAAACATTATGATGAAAATCAGCCAACCACTTCTGAGTGTCTTTAATGCACAAATTCCTTAAAGGGTATCATTTAGCCTGCATGTGGTTGCAATTGTTCTCATTCGTGGGAAGAACACACAATTCATGCTGAGGCACCTCTGAAAAAAAAATCACATAGATTAAGCCTGTGTCCAGATTGCAGCAATTCTCTAAGGACAGAGGAGAAATACTTTCCTAATGAAGTTTAGTTTAAATAGTGATGATATATTCCTGCTCAAAATTTAGATGACTATTTTAAAGAGTTCTCATATTTTAAGAGTTTTCCCTTAATATGAAACTCTTTTCAGTGTATTTGCTTCTTCCTTTGATATCATCTTCTAGGTTTTCAGTTCATGCTTTTTCAGCTGCGAAAATGTGAATAGTTTAAAACACACATACAAGATCGCCTGTCTCTGCAGTCTTTTATAATGTATAGTTCAATGCATTTATAAAAAGGAAAGTGAATAAAAAGCTAAAACGTAAATCTTGTTTTGCAGTCTGCAGATCCAAATACGTCCTACTTTGCATTTAATTTTAAAAGTAACTCTAATTCTAAGGAAAAATATGTCTGCACTCTGAAATTAATTTTTTTCCCTTGACAGACTGTTACGGAAAAGCACAAAATGAATGTACCCGAAACCATGAATGAAGTTCTTGATATGTCTGATGATGAAGGTATTAAGAATTCAAAACCTCTTTCACACATTTTGCAGTTTTTTTTGTTGTAAGAAACATTTGTTTAAAAAAATGTGACAGCCAAATAGTATTAGTTAGATATGGTCTTTACACATTCATTATTGTTTTACATTGATCATTTTGTTGACACATGCCTATGCTTTTATTTAATTATTACATTTATTTATTGTGTTTATTTAAATCATGCAGTTCGTAAAGCCAATGCCCCTGAAATACTCAGTGATGCTGAATATTTGTCAGATGTTGAAGAAGGTATTTGTGCATTTTTGTATTGCACTAATATTCAATTTAAGCCTCTTCCTTTTATTTAATCTGTCTGAAAAATAATCCTTTCAGATAATTTTCTTCTTATCCCACTAACAATAATTTTTGATTTACAATTAAGAATGTTTTGGGAAATTCTTTGATCTATCGCTGATAATCCTCTAACTTATTCTGAATTTCTTACTCTTAATTTTTTAATCAATTTACCTTCACTTTCCTGGAATAGTCCTTTTGCTGCTGTTTCTATAAAGTGGATAATTGTTTCATTATTGTAAGTGAAAATAAAAAATCAGACAAAGGGTCACATATCAGAAGACTATGGAAGAAAGACCTGATAGTGAAAGTCAACAGCAGAACGAATGAATTGTTGGTTGTTTAAAACCTGACATTAATCCAGATCTGAAATGGTTGGGTTACATTGATAGTGGACTCTTACCCTGGTAAGAAGTATTTTCGGGGTTGAGGTTTTTTTAAATACTATTTCAAGCGTGACATTCAGTTAAAACATATTAGATTACTTTCGTCCTGAATGAAGAGGGTGCTGCATTGGACTCAACATACTGATATTCATTAGTGTTAAGGAAGAACTCTGTAGCTGAGATTTCATCTGTATTACCCTGCAGTGACATTCTGACAGTGGATTCTGTGAGTTGGCAATGAAGCCCTCTGCCTAAAATGCCTCTAAAGTTTCCTGAGCTATGGCACTTGTAATCTACTCATCCCAGCTTGCTCCTTGGTGCTGGGCAGGTTTGACATGGCTTTGGTGGTCCTCAAGTGTTTAAAACGTTGGCAACTGCTTCCCTCCCCTTGACCAACATCCCCCTGTTAGGTCAGACCTCCTCAGGTTTGAATGTGTGGGACTCTGTGACAGTGTCTTGAAGGTATATTTGTGAGTCCAAATTCACTTTCAGTAAAGCTGCTTTTTTTTTTTGCTTTTTTTTTTTTCCTTCACTTGAAGGAAAACAAGTGACTGGGTTCAATTTTCTTGTGCTTCTTTAGTTAATCTCTCTTTCTTCATGCCTAGTGATACATTTACTTTTCTTTTTTACAGCATTTACCAGTAAGGTGTAAAAGATATTTAGCTAAATTCATTGCAGGCAGCTCTTGTTTAATTTGTTCATTGAACCTTTTGGTTTTGTTTTCAGTTTGTCCTTGTGTTGCCATTGCTGCTGTTTCAAATGGAGAGTGTTCTTATCTCACATTAGTGTTTTACAAATTACTCTCCTAGACTACTGTACTGCTTAAAATACTGTATTGTTTTAACTGACTGGAACATCGATGCAGAATTGTGCTAGTTAATAGAGGCACAGCAGGTGGACAAGTACAGATGAGAAACATTTCTATGTGAAATCTGAATATAAGAACCAAATATGTAAAATGTGGCTTTTAATGCACAGTATCATTTTAAAGGCCAAAACTGGGGAAGGCTTTTGGAGTCACTAACTTTCCATTTAACAAAAAAAGAAGCCAACCTGAAAATTAAGAATGCAGGTAATTAAATTGATTCCTTGCTTAGAGACTGTTCTGCACCCACATTGTTACTAGGGGAGCCAAGAGACCAGCTTATATAAAATAGGGTAATTTTCTAATCCTAACACTGAAAGGGAGCTATCAAACTAAATAATTGGTATTTTATTAATCTCTGCTGAAGCATTCCATTGTACAAGGCATGTCATGAATTATAGGCTTTAAGGTAATAACCACTGAGGTGTCTCTCTTTCCTGGCCTGCATGTGTGTAAAGACAATATACCAAAGCCCATCCTCACAACTTTAGGTTAC